>LBNU01027322.1:31151-61859 GCA_014162995.1 Artemisia annua | reverse complement strand
AAAAAAAAAAAAAAAAAAAAAAAAAAATGAACTTGGTCACCCTTACTGGGGCACTGAATCGCCTGCAGGTCGCTGGAGAGAGAAAACTGACGTGGCAGGAAAAAAAGGGGGGATTGACCCCCCTTACTGTGTCCAGCCTAATAGTCACGAGTCTTTTACCAATAAGTCATTCCTAAATGGTTTTGTTGCAATAAATATATGTGAATTATGATGTCGTTGTTTAATCCACTCAATGGTACTTTTAGCTCTTTCGGATGAGTCTACCATCACCTTCAATAGGCATGAGAAAGATCTCATCCTCAACAATCTTAAGTATAACTTATATATTTATTTATTTATTTATTTATTTATTTATTTAATTTTACTTTCAAATAGGTTTGAAAAGTGTAGTTCCTTAATCTATGACACTTTAAGTAAAACAATAAATGAAAATAATTTAAAGCAATGACACAAAGATAAACTTTTCAATGTATGATTCTTATTTCAATGAATCAAATAATAACAAAGTGTCTTACGAATAAACACTAGACTAAATGACGATATTGTTTTGCTCTCTGATCATGAAAACTCAAACAAAGGTTAGAGTTTGCAAGTAAACTCTGAGTCTCTGAACTATCACAAACAATGACAAGTTTAATTGAGAGTAAACGCTCTTCTTTAATGTGATATTAAATGTGGAAGATATAACATTTACTTTGACTAACATTCACTTTAAATAGGAGACAAACGAGGATGTCATGTGAAGTTTGTTGAGACGTGCCAAAGGTGAAGTTCATCTTCCATTAAATGCTTCTATTATTTGGAACACATCAACCTTGCGTTCAAGGAACACTGATGACAATTGTTCCTCGATCACTTTTCACCAACTTGTATTTGTCTTTGACATTTTTGAGGATAAACTTTATCTCACTCATTTGCTTTCTTGAAAATTCGCGCCTAAATTTATAACAGATATTTTGAGCTAAGCTTTGTTGGATGGATTAGAGAGGTGATAAGATCATCAAGGGTCGATCCCTGATCAACCTTTGTCCTTCAACTTATAGCTCTTATGCATACTATTTGACTCCACATCAGCCAGTGAGTATATCTATAAGTTTCTTTGAATCCTTGACGATGTCATTGACGTGAACCTTGTTAAGGTTGCTCGCTTCTATACTTGGTCTAATTTATGTTTAAACATAGTTAGAGACCACTGAACACTAAATTGGCTTTACAATCTCCTCCTATTTGAATATAAATTATACTAAGTTTAAATTTTTGTAAGTTAGCACACAACTTCTTCTTACTAATAATACTAGATAACAAACTTTGAAGTTTTATTTAAACGGATTACAAAGAAAAATCACATCAGCCCTAATTATGGGTGTTCATCGGTTTGGTTATCGGATTATTCGGTTCGGTTAGTTCGGTTAAAATTTTCTTTCTGGGTCAAACCGAAAATTGAACCGAACCGAATTCAAATTTGATTCAATCGAACCGAAAACTGAACCGAATAACTAAAAACCGAACCCCTATAACTAAAAACCAAACCAAATGACTCGAATTACTATAATTTTAATTATTTTTTCATTTAATTATATATATTTTTAGCGCAAAATTTTTCAACCTTAAATAATTAAATAATGTTATATTTATACTAAGAGTTTTTACTTTTTAGTGATCTTTTTTTTCACATAAATACATAGAAAAAATATATATTTATATGAGTTCGGTTTTCGGTATTCATTGCCAAAACCATATCCAAACCAATAACCGAATATTTAGTTCGGTTCAGTTAATTTTTCGGTTCGGTTCGGTTCGGTTCGGTTTTGATTTTCGTTTAGTGTGGATATTACCCGATCCATGAACACCCCTAGCCCTAATATTCTAAATTCTTTACTTTTTTGATTTGTCTTTTCATAGTCATCCATGCTCACAATAGCAATGCTTAACCTAGCTAAGAACTTCTTAGCAATCTGAGAGTCCATATTGATTCCTTATTGTAGTTTGATCAGTTTAGTTGTTGAAGCAAAATGAAACCCATCTTCTCTCACAAAGCACAGTTAATTGTATGGGTTACCAAAGAACCATCCAGATTCAGGTTCAGGAATTACATGACCATCCTCCCCAGCTACTCCTTCTAGTGGCTTAGTGTTCCTTTCGCCACCAGGCACCGTTGGTTCCTTCTGGAAAAAGAGTTGTTCAAAGTTGATCTCTTCTTTGATCCTCCCTCAGTAGGTTTCTTCTTCTTGGGTATAAGGAGATCAAGTTTGAGTAGTTCAGGTGGAGGAGGAATGTTCAGTTTAGCAGATGTTCTTCTTACCCATTTGAAATTCAGTGCAACATTACCAAGTAGTTAAGGAGTGTCTTTGAGCCTCTGAGACCTAGTTGTATCATGAATCTCTATCCATTCTAAGAAACCAAGTTTTCCTCTAGTAAATCTTGTGTAAGTTTTAAACTTCATGAATTCATGGTAGCTAGCTTGTTCTTCTCAAATTTAAAGAAGATTCCAATGATCATCTGAGGGTTCACTCTGAAGGATACACACCTCATGTACTCAGCTCTCTACTTGGCATTGAACTTCTCAATAAGCTTTTGTTGAGTAACTATTTTTTAAAGAGTTTTACAACATCCAATGCCTTAGCATCAACCTTTTCTGTAGCTCTTTTATCAGCTAGCCTTTTCTCTTCTTGAAGCGTCGCACTTCAAGTGCTTCATTTGATAAATTGATGCAACACTTTCAAAAAGGGTTGCATTTTCTATTAACAGTGAAGGCAACACATGATACAACAATTTTTGAGTGTTGCCTTAGTTTCATTTTCTAGAGTGTCTCCTAGGGAGTTTTTTCTATAAGAGTAACATTTGTAGTGCTATTAGATCACATCCTGCCTGGTGATTGACAACCACACTAGTAAAATAAATTGGTTACAATCTATATTAATATTTTATGCCAGATGTTCCGTCTAGACGGTTGGATTTTGCATGCACGGAGCAATAAAACTAATACGGTTAGTTATTGTCATTAGCCGAGGTTACAATCTAGCTCAAATGGAATCTCAACATATGTGTATGTTGTACATATAGTACTGCAATTATGGTCTAATAAATTACGGGTTCTAGATATTAACTTAACGCCTTAATTAACGGACAAGTAACGGGAAAAGCCTGTGACTTGCTAGGCAAGCCACAAAGGGCCGAATATGGACCAGGCCACTTGGGCCGATTATTGGACTAAGACAAAGGGTTATTGGTTACTTTTTTGGCTTTGTCAAATATTAAAATGAGTTAATAGTTTGGCCTACATAAATGATACTTTGTTTTTTATTAAGGTTAATCATTCTCCATATTACACAAGTCAAAACAAATCCCCTCCCCCCTCTTTGTTAGTCTCTGCCGAGCCAAAACAAGAGGAGAAATCCTCTTGTTTAATTTATCCGTGCGAGTTATGTGTTTGTGTTAGGGTGTTGCTCTAGTCACATATGTATTGTAGTATCGATTGGCAATCAAGGGAATTCCCTAAAAGTGTTAGATTGGATACTAATAGAGATAAAATCATTTTAATCAATTTGGTGTATTGGAACCTTTCGTTGTTTGATTGATTATATAAGATAGTGCCCGGGGAATCAATCAAACACGAATCATCCAAATCAAATGTAAGTGTTCTTGTTATAGTTGATCTGTCGTTTATTTTCGTGTATATATGTATTGATAATTAAATTATGTGAATTTAATTTATATACATATGCATGAACCAAAATTATATGTAGTATAAATTTCATGTATTTTGATTATGATCAATCTTATATACTTGTTTGTTTGTTTTAAATTATATTATCAGGTAATTTTAAATAATGGTCCGAAAATTTACAAGCATAATTTTCTTATGATTGATTTTGTTTAGCAATAAAAATCCTTTATTTATTTCAGGTTTTGCTTGATTAATTATTCCGCATTGTATGATGTTGTCATTCAAAATTTAATCGGTCATGCATGCATGTTTATCATGTCTATATTAATTAATACGCGATGATGTTGTCATTCAAAAAGTATCGCATTGCCCATAATGTAACACTTGAAAGCACGATACTACACTTTTTGAGTGTTGCCTTGGGTTCATTTTTTAGAGTGTCTCCTAGGGAGTTTTTTTTTCTGTAAGAGCAACATTTGCAGTGCTATTAGATCACATCCTGCGTGGTAATTGTAAGGGATAAACAATAACGAACACAACAGGATATGTTTGAATCTCTGAAAGTCGTGTGAACACTTTCAGATCGAATCAATTCAGTGGTTCTACCGAATTATTCAATCGGATACAATTCAGAGATTGAGAAAATTTTGAATGTTTTGTTTGAGATTTTTTATGAACCAGAGAGAATTCTGACCAAGAAGAGAGCGTATCAAAAACTCTATGAAGGATTAGGGCACAAACTGTATTTTATGCAGTTTTTTTTAGGGTTTCAAAGTTGTCAAAATTAGTCCCTTAAGTTCTAAAAATTTAATTTTCTAAGGAACTTTTACCATAACAACTTGGACCCTGCCAGGGGCTGCCGCCCCTTGGACCCTACTCCCAGGGGCACTTCCCCGGACCCCGTTCCTTAGGGGCTTCGCCCCTAAGATCATAATAAATTCAAATAGGCGTGCACTCCGCACCTCCAAGCCTAAATGATGTTTATCATGACTAAATTGGTCAAACAAGTTAATCGAATTACACTAAAATATCCAACATTCCTCCCCCATTTTAGTGCAATCCTTGATTAACTAAAACAAATAATCTCAAACAATCAAACTTTTGCATAAATCAAATGTCGTGACGATTGAATTTCACATTAGTACATTACACATTCCGAATATTCGAATACCAGGGTGTCGCTAAGGATTGAACCTTGGGAATTCATTATGAATACACGAAGATAATGTACACAAAAGTTTACATACATAGTAGTTCTATCTTGACACATGTTTTACTAGCCTATGTCCCTATCCTTCATAAGCATGTCAAAGCCAAGTCCTAGCTTCTTGAAGCGGCTAAACTTCATGCTCATATAGGTAGTTCCTTTTAATCATGCCCTGCTTGCACTTTTTCAAAAGAACTATTAAGAAGATAAACTTCAACCTCTTTATCTTGCAGGTGTGAACACATACCTTGGGATACTATAACATGTGTTCCAATTTCTAAGTGTGAGCTTTCCGCATTGAATTCAGCTTCTAACATTGTATTAGAAGGGAATTGGGTGTCTCACCATTAGAAAATTAAACGGACTTTTATTTCATCCCTATTCCGACTTTCTGCACTAAGTCTCTAGCAAACCTCTTTCCCAAGTGGTAAGCTGTTTATAATTTCCCTTTAACAAGCATCAAACATGGTATCATTGACTTATGAATATTAACGTATATTCATTAACAAGCATTTCAACCATACACTTCTTTAAACTAAGAAGCATCAAATAAACAATCTTGATGTCATCATTGGATACGTTGCGCAACGTTTGTCCTTTGATCCCAAAACTATCTCTACCAAACGTAAAATAATCCATCGCTTGTAGATTCATAGTCTCCTTGATCATTTATCCAACATACATCAAAATGTTTTTAAAACAAAAAAGAACTCCCTTTTATATTTTAAACCAACCCATGGTTTTTATAGAGTATTAAAATACTCATTTACAACACAACATCCTACACCCATGTGTTATTCCGGGACCACTAGAATGTTACTTTATTTTTCATGACAACATATTCATGTTAAGTTAGACTACCAAACGGGAATCATGCTTTAAACCAAAGCACATATAGTAAGTACCCATTATACCATAAGTAGTCAATTTAAACAACTCACAAGCCAAATACAGGCCCAAGTTAATTCACATAACAAATCAAACAAGGACAAAACATACAAAATTGCACATGGACCCAACAAGAAAATTGATACCATTTGCGTAACAACAAACTTACATAACATCAGATCCTACCATGCACATGCACTGCAATAACAGATTTGTATGTAATCCATATTATATTTTCATTGGATGTTTGAAAATAAATACTCCATGGATCTATGTTTTCACACATTGCCATGTAATTAGTTATTTATTGGAAGTGGGATCACTTGGTAGAGAAACAAGAACCACTGAGTTGATTCGATCTTTGTAAGGGATAAACAATAACGAACACAACAGGATATGTTTGAATCTCTGAAAGGCGTGTGAACACTTTCAGATCGAATCAATTCAGTGGTTCTACCGAATTATTCAATCGGATACAATTCAGAGATTGAGAACGTTTTGAATGTTTTGTTTGAGATTTTTTATGAACCAGAGAGAATTCTGACCAAGAAAAGAGCGTATCAAAAACTCTATGAAGATTAGGGCACAAACTGTATTTTGTGCAGTTTTTTTCTAGGGTTTCAAAGTTGTCAAAATTAGTCCCTTAAGTTCTAAAAATTTAATTTTCTAAGGAACTTTTACCATAACAACTTGGACCCTGCCAGGGGCTGCCGCCCCTTGGACCCTACTCCCAGGGGCACTTCCCCGGACCCGTCCCTTAGGGGCTCCGCCCCTAAGATCATAATAAATTCATATAGGCGTGCACTCCGCACCTCCAAGCCTAAATGTTGTTTATCATGACTAAATTGATCAAACAAGTTAATCCAATTACACTAAAATATCCAACAGTAATTGACAACCGCAAGTGTAAAATAAATTTCTTACAATCTATATTAATATTTTATTCTAGATGTTTTGTCTAGACAAGCTTTCCAGCTTCTTGTATTTAGTTCTCGAAAGATGTGAATATGGATTCAGTCAACTAGAAACACCGCAGGGCAGAGCTGTTTTTTAGTGTGGGCAAGGTGGCCGATCGCCCAAGGGCCCAAAAAATTTAGTGGCCCCAAAAATTTCGTTAACAATTATATACATGTTTACACATCTTTTTTTTTTTTTTATGAAAAAAAAGGACAAAAAAAAAAGAAAAAAGTATTAGGTATGAAACTATCTTATAGTTTATGTGTTGAACGTTTAGAAAACTAGTTTTAATTATATCTTATAAAAAACATTAATAAACTTAGTATTTGAACTTTTGAAGTATCTCATTGTAACTTTTCGTCCAGTGCCCGAAAAACTGAGCAACGCCCCTGGCCCTGCCCACAAGGTTCTCAAAGAGAATTGGGCACACATTTTTCTAGCTGGACTCAAATTTTTTATAGGTACTAAAGTTACATGCCCTTTGGATTTATTTATTTCCCATTCTAATTGAACCCAATTAACGCATAACATTTTATTGGAATCACGGGCTGGTCTTCGATGTCACTGTCAGAATTAATACAATGGTATCTTTGGAAGCTAAGGAATAACTCTGTTTCCACGCGGTGTATAGTTTTGTTCCTAGCTAGTAGTACTCGAGAAATAAAACAGTGAAAAAATTACTACGTACATAATATTAGAGGATAAGTTAGTTGGCCCAAGCCGGCCCGACTTGTGGTTTGGGTCCATTAGGGTTTCTCCTTTGTACTCTATTTATAGTTGTCGATAATAAAGTAATACCTACGGAGAATTATGTAGTCTAACATGTATCAGAGCCAGGTTTGATCCTTAGACCTAGGTGGCTATGTTGAGCCGCCTTCCTTAAGCCACCCCGTCAAACCCTAATCACAAAAACACAACTTACGCAGCCACACTCAAAACAAATAGATCTGTTATCTTTTCGTTTCTCTACTTAACCACAGAAAGCAAAAGCACATCATCCTCGGAGAAAAGTTACCGAGCGCATATTCTTATTCAATATATATTCTCTTTTCTTGGGAATGTGCATATGGAAGAAAGGATTTAATTTAATGGTGTAGTTTTATTACGAGTCGACTAAAGGTATGTTTTTATTATATTGATGTTTTCTTTTCTTTTCTAGTTTACTACTCCAGTCTGAGGTTTCGCGATTTCGCCGCTCTAATACGGTAGAGATACTTGCGAAGACAATCGCTCTTCACAAGACAAAAGATATAATTGAACTATTAGAATTCCAGGAGACTAATAGAACAAAGATGATAAAAACTTGAATGTATAAACTTGATCGAATGAATAACCCAGGTCTAGTACATGAGTATTTATAAGAGAATGAAACTAAAGAAAAGGAATCCTAAACATTCTAGAACACAAAAACTTGGTCAACAAGGAAAACAAATACTTTCCAACTATAATACTAATAATTGACGTCGGTGAACCATGCATAGCTGGTGAATGTATTCTTGTGCTATTTGTGTCCCACGTCACGCTCGGACTGCGGGAGAGTATTAGAGGATAAGTTAGTTGGCCCAAGCCTGACTTGTGGGTTGGGTCCATTAGGGTTTCTCCTTTGTACTCTATTTATAGTAGTCGATAGTAAATAATACCTACGGGGAATTNAAGGTCTTTTGAGTTTTTGTTGTTTTCCGCACTTTTTCACTCCGAAAACGCCCGAAAATGCTTCTTTTGTGATTTTCCCTTCAAAAGTACCTAAAATGAGAAAAGAAACGACTTTGGGTGAAATCAAAACCAAAAACATACGAATTAGGACTCAAACCGACCCCTAAAAACGTAACATTTTTCGTCTCATCAACTATAATACTAATAATTGACGTTGCTAAACCATGCATAGCTGGTGAATGTATTCTTGTGCTATTTGTGTCCCACGTCAGTCCCCCCCACCTGAAAAGAACTCGGCCTCGAGTTATCCGGATACAAAGGAACATCAGAAGCATGGTACCGCGATAAGTCAGCCACATTGAAAGTACTAGAGATATTCATAGTCTTGGGCAAATCAATGACATATGCATTATCATTAATCTTATGCATAATCTTGTATGGCCCATACTTCTTGGGCTGCAACTTGCTGTATTTTCCAACTGGGAATCGCTCACGTCGAAGAAAAACCATCACCATATCACCGACTTCAAAAACATTGACCCTTCGATGCTTGTCAGCAGCTTCCTTAAATTTCTGATTAGTTTCTTTGAGCCTTTGTCGAACCTCATTCTGAATAGCTTGTGAATCCTTAGCCAATTTTGCTGCAGGAGAACTATATTCATGAACTTTTGGTAGTTTCACCAAGTCAACAATATGTCGAGGTGACTTTTGATATACAACTGAGAATGGTGATCTACCAATAGAACTGTGGGTTGCATTATTAAAGGCAAATTCTGCTTGAGGCAACGCATAGTCCCATTGCTTTGGCTGATTTCCACAAATGCAACGAATCAAGTTGCCTAATGTTCGATTAACAACCTCCGTTTGCCCATCTGTTTGTGGATGTGCTGAACTACTATACTTCAATGACGTGTCAAACATACGCCACAAAGTTATCCAGAAATGGCTTAAGAACCGTGTATCCCGATCAGAAACTATAGACTTTGGCACTCCATGTAGTCGAACCACTTCACGAAAAAATAACCGAGCCACATGTGAAGCATCTGATGTCTTCTTACATGCAATAAAGTGCACCATCTTAGAGAACCTGTCAACTACAACGAAAACAGAATCCACTCCTCGTTGAGTTCGAGGTAAACCAAGAACAAAATCCATTGATAAATCTTCCCATATAGACTCTGGAACAGGTAATGGCATGTAGAGACCGGTATTTTGTGATTGTCCCTTTGACGTTTGGCATGTATGGCATCGTTGTACAAATTTACCCACATCTCGTTTTAACTGAGGCCAATAATACCGCTCTTCCAAGCTAGCTATAGTCTTTTCCCGACCTAGGTGACCACTTAATCCCCCTCCATGTAGATCACGAATCAACTTTTCTCTTAGTGAACTACGAGGTATGCATAAACGGTTCCCCTTGAAAAGATAACCATCATGCATGGAAAAATCATCTAAAGGAAGGTTACTCCATGTGCTACCAAAATCTTCATCATTAGCATATAAGTCACGAAAAACTTCAAACCCACTTACCTCATGGGTCAAAGTCACCAATAGGGTTGCACGTCTACTTAAAGCATCAGCTACGTGATTTTGATGTCCTGACTTATATTTCAATGTAAAAGGAAATTGTTGTAAGTAAGAAACCCAACGAGCATGCATTTTACTCACATTCTTTTGGCTGTTAATGTACTTTAAGGCTTGATGATCAGTGTAGAGAACAAACTGATCTTGTATAAGATAGTGTTCCCAATGCTTTAGAGCCCTAAACACCGCATAAAATTCTTGATCATAAGTCGACCACTTCTGACGAGCATCACTTAACTTCTCGCTGAAATAAGCAACGGGCCGTCCCTCTTGCGAAAGAACAGCTCCAATTCCTACCCCACATGCATCACATTCCACCATAAACAATTTATCAAAACTGGGGAGGGCAAGTACCGGTGCAGTACATAGTTTTTCTTTAATTAGTACAAAACTCTTGTCTTGATCTGAACTCCACAAAAACTTTCCTTTCTTCAAGCAATTTGTCAAAGGGGCCACGATAGTGCTAAAATTGCGGATGAACCTTCTATAAAAAGTAGCAAGCCCATGAAAGCTTCGAATCTCTGGCACAGACTTTGGGGTTAGCCATTCTTGAATTGCCTTTACTTTCTCTTCATCAACGCGAATACCGTCCCCACTAATAACAAATCCAAGAAAGATCAAGCTTGATTGCATAAAACGACACTTCTTGATATTTATATATAGTTTATTTTCCTGCAAAGCAACGAGGACTTGCCGCAAATGGTCCAAATGATCAGCCTCGTTAATACTATAAATTAAAATGTCATCAAAGTAAACAACAACGAACTTATCAATAAATGGTTTTAAAGCTTGGTTCATCAATCGCATGAATGTACTAGGTGCGTTGCTCAATCCAAATGGCATGACAAGCCACTCGTAAAGCCCTTCCTTTGTTTTGAACGCCGTCTTCCACTCATCTCCTGGCCGAATTCTAATCTGGTGATAACCGCTTCTTAAATCAATCTTTGTAAAGATTCTTGCCCCAGATAACCTGTCTAACATATCTTCAAGTCGAGGGATCGGAAATCTGTATCGAACTGTAATTTTATTAATAGCTCGACTATCAACACACATGCGCCAACTACCATCTTTCTTTGGAGTCAACAATGCCGGAACTGCACATGGGCTCATACTAACGCGGATCAAACCCTTTTGAAGTAACTCCTCCACCATCTGTTGTAGAACTGCACTTTCTTTTGGGTTCATATGGTAATGTGGTAGATTAGGTAAGCTTGCCCCGGGCACCAAATCAATAGCATGTTGAATGTCTCTCATAGGTGGTAGTTCATTCGGAAGTTCTTCGGGCATTATATCTTGAAACCTTGATAGTAGCTTAAGTATGACATCCGGGATCTTACTCTTTGACTCGTCTCTTCCAACCGCTAGAAACTCTTTCATTATTAACAAATGGACCTCCTTTGATTCTTTTACTTCACCCACAAATTCAGCACCAACACTTGAAACAGTCATCAAGTTCTCTACTTTTCGTGATTCCGAATTGTGTTTGAAGCCCAACGGTAGTAAAGTTATTTTCTTTCCATCTTTAACAAAGCGGTAAATATTATTCTTACCATCATGAATTGTTTCCAAGTCATATTGCCATGGACGACCAAATAACAAGTGGCAAGCGTTCATATCAACCACGTCACACATGACTTCGTCCTTATAAAACTTACCAATAGATAAAGGCACAAGACATCTTTCAGTCACTCTTATTCCCGCACCATCAGTAATCCACACAATGCTATAGGGCTCAGGATGCTTCTCACAAGGTAGTTTCAGCTTACGAACTAAATCACGAGATATTATATTTTCGCAACTACCACCATCAATAATTAAATCAAAAATATGATTAGAAATTGTGCACCTGGTTCGAAATAGCATATTGCGCTGTGTGTCCACTCTTTTAGGTGCAAGTAATACCTTTCTCACTACGAAATTTGGCATGTCTTCTTCGCCTCCATCTGGTTCACACACTCCATCACCTTCCTTGGAGTAGTCATCTTCATCCTCGTTCTTGTTTTCATCGTATTCAGTCAAGTTAACTTGTCGTCGTGGTTGTGGACAAACATTTGACCTATGCCCCTGTATACCACACCTATAACACTTATCTCCTGTTGGTTTGGAGTAAGGATTCACCACCTGTTTCTTTCCAGCCTCTTTCTCCACTTGTTCATTCTGGATAGTATTTGAGCTAGAACTAGTAATGGAACTAATCTTTGAGGGCTGTTTTGATGTCTCACCAATAGATCGACGATTCGCCTCAACTCCAAAGTTTCCTCTAAAGCTCATGGCTTCTGCCTTCCGTGCCAAGTTATGAGCCTCACTTAAACTCAATATTACCTGACATCCAATCTTCTCACGTATAGATGGCTTTAGCCCGTAAAGATACCGCGATATTTGTTGTCCTTCGGTTTCCATCAAATTATTCCGTGAGGATAAACGCAAAAATTCAGCCGTGTAATCCGCGACTGACTTTTGTCCTTGCCTTAACGATTGATATTGCTCAAATAAAAACTGATCATAATCTGGAGGAAGAAAGCGTCCCATCAACATCCTCTTCATCTTTGTCCAAGATCGAGTAGGTTGTTTACCCACTCGTTTGCGTTGGTTTTGGACCTGTACCCACCATGAAGAAGCCCCTCCTTTTAATCGATAAGCTACTAGTTTAACTTGTTTGTTCTCTGAGATTTCAGCAAACTCGAAAAACCTCTCTACTTCTGCTATCCAATCTAAAAAGTCCTCGATATTAAGGTTCCCATTAAAGAATGGTAGATCTACCTTTAAACGAAAATCATCTCGTCGATTTTGTTGCCTCGCGGGTTCATGACCTACTTCGAAAAGCCCTTCAAGATCATCTCCTGATGAAGAATCATCATCATTATAAGGATTAAGTCGTTGTAGTCGATGTTGGTTTTGAGGCAGCGGTTGATATTGTTGTCGTGGCTGTTGTTGTTGTTGTGGTGGTAGTCGTTGAAACTGTGGTGTCGCCTGGCGACGTTGTGGTAGAGGGTTATCAGGTTGTGGTGGTCGTTGGTGTTGGAATGGTGGTTGGTTATGAGGCTGTCGACGAGTGAAACCCTCGAATTCATCATCACCTCCCCAACCTTCTTGAAGTTGTCGTAACTCCTTTAATTCCGCTTCTGTACGTTCCACCCGAGTGGTTAAACTTTGAAGCATCGTAGTGATGTTATCAATCCCTTTGAGCACATCAAAGAGACTTTTATCCCCACCGCTTTTTTCGCCGGTCATCGCAACGGAGAAACCCTGGCTCTGGTACCAANTAATTTTGCTTGAGAACTTTTTTCAATCAAAGCAAACCAAAACAAAGCCTCGAATTACGAAACTGAAAATGACCCTCAAATTTACCAGAAACGATCACGAACTCCTAACACCCTCTAAACAATTACCTAACAACATTGCACTAAACGATCCTTTAAAATCATATTGAACTACGACCCTCGAGCAACAAAACTAATACGGTAGAGATACTTGCGAAGACAATCGCTCTTCACAAGACAAAAGATATAATTGAACTATTAGAATTCCAGGAGACTAATAGAACAAAGATGATAAAAACTTGAATGTATAAACTTGATCGAATGAATAACCCAGGTCTAGTACATGAGTATTTATAAGAGAATGAAACTAAAGAAAAGGAATCCTAAACATTCTAGAACACAAAAACTTGGTCAACAAGGAAAACAAATACTTTCCAACTATAATACTAATAATTGACGTCGGTGAACCATGCATAGCTGGTGAATGTATTCTTGTGCTATTTGTGTCCCACGTCAAAAACAATGACCCTCGACACCAAAAACCACGACCCTCAACACTCGTTAAACCATTGGCACCAAATCCACGACCCATAACACTTTTTGAATCATGACCCTCAAACACCAAAGCTGCAACCCTCGAACTCCTACAACCCCGAACTTTTAATGTCTTTTATTTTTCTCTATAACTTTTTTTACCTTTCTGCTTTAGGGTTGTTTTTTCGTTTTGAATTATATGTTTTTTCGACTTTTTCTTTAACATTTATAATACGTTTAAAGAAAATTACTTTTTTCTTTTACTTTTTCTTTTTCTTTTTGCTATAAAAAAATGTTAAAGATGATGTTGTGATAATAATGAAAATGCTTAAACACTTAAGCCTTTCAAAGAATAATAATACATAGCTAGTTTACCAACATTGGAATCGTAACACAATAACAAATTAACAATATATGATTATTTTACGATATTAAAAGACATAATGTCCTTGAATGTTTTGTCTTCACGTTGCTAGAGTTTGTTATTATTATTTTTTTTTGGACAAAAATGTTTTATTCAATTAATGTTTACGACCGTTTATGTTTCGTAAGAATGAAACTACATTGTATTTATTTCATTCAGACATCTTTTTACCAAAAAAATGCAAACAATAATTTCGTATTCAAATTCGGACATTTCTTATTCAAATGTGCTAATTAGAGTCTCTTAATAAGCAAACAACATATCTGAATCTTTTGATTCGACTACCATACCCAATACAAAATCGACTAGATATAGTTTATGTAGTACCTCCTTAATTAGTCGTATAGTACAGGATACAGTACCTTAACATCTTTAAATTTGTCGACATTCCTACAGCAGTAGTCGTACCAACGGAATAGATGGAAAAACTAAAAGTCTTCTCAAGCAGCTTGATCCCTCTAATTGTTCCTTGAAATACTACCATGACGATATAGTCAGGAAACGCCATGATCATTTGAAACGAATATTTACATATTACACAGTTGATGTTTTCATTACAACGGATCTACCGTGACAAGTATGAGAAGGATCAGATCAGATACATCAACACGAACAAGCAAATTGAGAAGCCTGAGAGGGAGACACAAGGAACAACATCGTAAAGAGGCCTTGTCGAACATCCCTATTTCTTGGATACACTCGGCACATGTTAAATTGTTTTATCGACTTCATTGGAGGCTTTGAGCCATTGACATTCTTTTCTACAAGAAATTTGACAAGTAGCCAACATACTAAATAGGTTATATTATTATGATTTATGATACTCCGTATTTCAATCAAATTCAAACTCAACCTGAAACTACAATTCAAGAAGACATGTTACACCATAAAGCGAATCAAAATTTATTAGTTTTAAATTTAGTCGACTAAAATTAGTATAAGTTAGTGTCGACCAAACATATATAAGAACAAATTCTGGCGCTACTCATGAGTAATGAAAAAAATGTTGGGTACAAAAGTCAATCGGTATAATTGTTGTTGTGTCATTTTCCACGGCGAATGTGTCATCTTGACTCTACACACATAGAAAATTCCAAAAACGACTACGAAGTAAACTCTAAAATTTGACTCTTCGTACATCCCTCTAAAAAACTGAGAGTGTATAATTTGTAGTTAAATTGAATCAGTCATTTCAGATATTCACAAAAATTCCAAAATTCCATATTATGTTCTAGATTATCTATCGTTTCAAATTGACTGCTAAGTGCTTTATATAGAAATAAGTAACTTTAAAACATTGCATGATTTTAATTTTTTACAAAGCTATAGAGGCTAAATAATCCACAAGTATAAAACATTCTCAAAATACATAGAAGAATTATAACTAATTATAATCTAGCATATATTTCGCGAAGCTGGTGTTGAACTTGAACGTTCATTACCACAAGTGAAAAACATTGTCAAAATAGCATTACTCCGTATATACTAATGTTAAGAGGTATTATATACTAGAACTTATGAAAGAAAATAACACATAATAATATTAAAGTCATTATAAAAAAATTGATAGGTGAGATATGTGTCACGAGTGCAAATAGCATTTTAACTCGTTACAATGGTCACGACCGTTTAATTTGACTTGGATGTGAGATAATAATATTCTTTTTCCCTTAACAAACTCTGAAAAAGGAAATTAGGCTAGACGTAACAGAGGCAAAATACTTGGTCGGTCTATCCTCCATCGACTCGTCTCACTCGGTCAACCCTATTACACTTGTAGTACACGATTCGGTCGCTTAGGCAAGAAAATGAGAAGTGGGTCGTGTAGGCGACCTAGTTGTATGCATGTTTGTGTGTGTAATATTTTATTTAAAATGTATTTTTGTATTTGTGGTGTGGGTCACATTATTACACCACGTTGGTCAGGATTCAAGAAGTAATTTAAGAGAGATAAAACTAATGTGACAGGAGAGATGAAAGTCGCATGGGAGTCCTTATTAGTGTAAAGGGTGTGGCCGAGTGAAACTTTCCCAGCTTGGGAGTTGAGTGTTGCATATTATATTGTGAGTTTGTAAATAGTAGTATTTATGTTTTGGGGATATTTTTAAATGATAAAAAGTATAAAGAAAAAATCATGAAAAAAGTAGAAGGTGTTAGAATGATTGAAAAAAGAGTTGAAGAAAANAAAAAAGTTGATTTAAAATTGATGTGCCACGAGAAAACCCCTCGTCACTCCCTCCACCATTAGACCCAAACTTATTGGTTAACTTTATCTTCAAAAGAATTTAGTTTGTAGTTTTTTTTTAATATATATGAGCTATATTCCCAAAAATTGGACAGCTTCGTGTTATGTTGTATGCATATCATTTCATTTGAAACAGCACACTAATTCACTATTAAAAGAACCTAGGTTAAATATGTAGAAAGTTTGAGACTTTGAGTGCTAGAAAACAATAGTAATATGAAAGTTGGAACCTTAGTCCACGATTCCATGCCATGAACGTGCTAGTTGAACGGAATATATAAACCACATTTTTGGTAAGTTGAAATGCAAGTTTGTGCCTTGATCAGACTTAGTTGTCAACGCGCGAATAGTGAATCTAAAAATTGATTATGTACGCAGTACAGCATACAAATTTATCCCAACATGTTTTTCCGAATACGTACGTGCATATACCCAATGACCTGTATAATACTGATCCGAAATACAGGAAAAGAGTATTTATAAGCACAAAATATTTTAGAGTCTATTAGTCTAAACGAGGTACATGTTTATGACGGCTCGGATGAAAATAAAGTTTAATTTGGAATATAATGGGGTGGTTATTTGATTTTTTATATTTTTCTTTAACGTCATGATGATACCAGATATAGGGCTATATGGTTAAAAAAAAAATAAATAAAAATTAAAATAAAAATAAAAAATTGAAAATAGGCTTGCGTATTTGCATGCTTTTCTTCTAGGCAACTTAATATTTCTACGAAAAGTTAATAAACAAATTCCATAACAAAAAAATTAAAATGTAAAGTTAATAAACAAATTTAATATTAGTATGAAAAGCTTTCTTTTTTAAGATTCTAGATGAATTGGACGAAAGGCCAAACCTTGAACGAGAAGTTAAAACAAAAGTTAATTATGTCTTTGGTTTCTATTTGAAAACAATCAATTATAGCTCAACTAATCATCTCACGTGTTTTATTAATCAATATATAAATGGTCTTTAAACGAGTGCGATTGTAAAAAAAGAAGATTATCCCCTAATGAATGTAATCTGTAATCTGAGAAATACAAATGAATACAAACAACTAAAACAATAAACCAAATTATAACGTGATACTTAAATAACCAAAAGCAAACTATCAGAGATCAAGTGTGTGTGAAGCAGGGGCGCAAATTTTCGACATGACACGATAAACAACACGAACCCGACACGAAATTAAACAGGTTTGAGTTGAAGATAAACAAGTTTGGGTAAAAAACAGGTCAACCCGTTTAATAAACGGGTCGTATTTGGGTTGAGTAAGTATAAAACATGTTAACTTGTAAACCCGTTTAAGTATATAAGCCTCTAAAAAATTAAATATCGAACTTTTATTATTTTTATTATTATTATTATTATTATTATTATTATTATTATTATTATTATTATTATTATTATTATTATTATTATTATTATTATTTTATTTGGACTAAATGTATTTTGTTATCTACTTAATATGACTGGATTATGATTATAACTCACATATTATTGAAATTGTTGTACAGTTATCTGTATGCTATTTTTATCATTTTTAAGATCGTTATATCATTTTTGTATTTAAACAAGTTGAATCGATAAACCACAAACCTTATTAACCGCTTGTTTCATTTACTTAAACAGGTTAAACGAGTAATAATGAGTCATGTTTGGGTTAGGTTATACTAACTCGTTAACCCGAATATGTTAACTCGAACACGACTCGGTTACCACCCGTAGTGTGAAGAGAGAGAAGAAATAAATAAGATAATGAAGCTAATTCATCTATGTGTACTTCATATTTGCACTCCAGCACAATACAAAGTTACAAACTAGCAGAACAGACACAAAACTTTATAACTATTAGCAATTGTCAATATTAGCACTTAACTCATTTTCAACATTGTTATATTTGCATTTTGCACGAGAAAGTTATGCTCTTTCATGACTTTAATTTGCTTTTTTATCTTGTCAACTAGTAAATCCTAAATTCAGAAAAGAAAAAAATAATAATAATAAAAAAATAAAATAAAATAAAATAAATAAAAATAAAGTAAAAAAACTAGTCAATCCTAGATAGTACTCATGGATTGTGTAACCTATCGTTTTAAAGAGTTGAGAAAATTCGGATGTAGCCAGCTTTTTTTTGGTTAGAACTAATTTATGCATCTTATTTTAACGGCAGAAAAATGAATATATAAAAAAGCGACTAGCAAGGTGCCAAAAGCTTAAAAGAACAATACAAATCTAGGAATAAACCAAACAATACATCGTAGAAACTTCCGAGGCTTTAACTGCGAGGACTACAAAAATGATGAAAAAACTCTTGCCAATTACGGAGAACCACGACAAGAGAAAAATCCCCACCCACGGAGGCCGAGCCACCGGTTTTCACTCCCGGTATTTTTGATGCAACCCCAAACAAGCAGAGGTTTTCCTTAATTTGGTACCCAATACTCTATGCCGCCATACACCCCCAAACAATTATTTCATCAGCAACAACAAATGCTTAACCAAAAATTTCAAAATCTCCAACAAAATCCACCACGATTCCAGACATCACAAGAAGCACAATCGATGCCACCACCACAAGAAACCATGTCCCGTGAAGAACAAACACGAAAAAAAAAGACCCGCAAAACGTACCACAATCGACATACCCGACGAAACCGATGAACCGAAACGACCTCATAGTCGCTGGACGCCGACAGAGAAAATTCTATTAGCCGAGTGTTATGTTGGCTTTTCCGAGGATAACAAACTCGGAAGTAACCAAACCAACGATTCGTTTTGGTACAAAGTTCTCCATGAGTTCAACAAAACTTCCCATCACAAACGTACTAAGGATATGTTGATGGGAAAGTGGGAATATTGAACCCTAATTGCCAAAAGTTCAACGCTATCTTTAAATGTATAAAACGTTTGAGTAAAAGTGAGAAAACGAGGAGATCTTATGAACCGTGTTAGACAAGCAAATTGTGAGGAGGTCAAAAACGGGAAAAGCGTTTGCTCAAGACGGGCGTGAGCAATATTGAGACAACACTCAAAGTGGGATACGTTGACCCCGTTGAGCCGGTTGATCTCACCGGACATGCCGAGCTCTTCGGAAATAATCCGAAACCACGTCCCCAGGTAAAGTACGACCATCGAAAAAACAAAATCAGAAACCACGTTGAGCATCGCGGGAAGTAACCGTTGGAATTTTGGGATGTTATGCAAAATGAGTTTCGACTCAAATGAGAAGCTGCTCAATTGGCGTACGAGGCGGTGAAGGAGAATGACCGGACAATGCAAAAACCGGAAGATATGAAGTTTCTTATGTTTAGCACCAAGGGTGTCGGAAGACGATGCCTACTTTATCAACTTGCAAGAATAATAATAATAATAATAATAATAATAATAATAATAATAATAATAATAATAATAATAATAATATAAAGAAACGTGGGAATATGTAGTTTTTTTTCTCTATATTATTATTATTATTATTATTATTATTATTATTATTGTTGTTGTTGTTGTTGTTGTATTTTAATTTTAATGGATGACAAATTAGTTTTTTTGAAAAAATAAAAAATAAAAATAAAATGGTGGATCCAAAAACTGGAAATTGCTTGAGCTATTAATATGGCGGTACTTTAATGTGTAAACGTGAAAAGTGAAATATTGAGGTAGCGTTGAGGTGACGAAACTGCTTGAACCATGGGATGCTCTAAAGTAATAAAGTGGCCTCGCAAGTTGTTGCTTAGGAAGTCTAAACATATAAAGAAGTCGGGAGAGGATTAGAGCCTCAAGTCATATGTGCTCTTTATAAAGTACAAATACTTTAATTGGAGAGGAATGCTAGATCCACATAAGAATTTCACAAAAATAATCCACACGCTGATATGTCAGGCAGTGATTGGTAGATTTTGTTATACTTTCTCTCACTTCTCTTTGATTAGACCAATTACTGACTGACACATTAGCGTGTGGATTTGTTTTGTGGAATTCTTATGTGGGTCTAGCATTTCCCTTAATTGGAAGTTTAATTTGCTTTCTGTTTAAAGATAAATCATTTCTGTTAGTGCAAAAAGTGTTAATAAGTGGCTCAATTGAATGTATTATTTACCGATCAACTCGTCTCGCTGGCATCTCAACCATAGTCTAACATTTGTCTAGCATCTTCGAAGTAGGATACAACAGCTCGACCCTTATACAGACATTATTGCGAAAATTTTATGCATCATATGAAAATGGGAAACCTGTCCTCCTAATAAAAGAATGAGTGTAATGCTTCACTAGGCAGGCACAAAAGAAATTGATACTACAAAAACTTATGCAGACATTACTCAAATATATTCAATTAAAAAATGTTTTTTTAACGGCATATACCATACTTAAGAATGAGTGATTTTTCACTTGTGTACAAAAATTTATCTTTGTAAAATCAATGTCTACAGAATCAACGCGTCATTTTTTGATCTATACAACATTGATCATGCATTCAATATAGTATAATTTAAGTAAGCCTTGTTTCGAATGTAAAGAATTATTAGAAGCGGGAAAACATGTCGGTCATGTAACAGGTCAAATGAGTTTGGATCAAAACAGGTAGTTTTCAGTGTGCATGAGGTTGATACGCCAACTTTTTTCCGTTATCAGAAGTAATAAATGTGAAAGTACTTCACTTCAGTTCAAAAGTGGATTCCAATGTTGTGACAGGCGAAGTAAGTTTGCTTGCAAGTCAACCAAAAAATTAGGAAACATAAGTCTCAAACCAAGTTATGGCAAATTTTCAAACGCATGTTAAACGAGTACATTTTTAATACATTGCTTGTGTAAGAAGCAACTCAAAAAGAGAAGATCTTACATTGCCACGAGCCTCTCTTAATTTACTGTACAAAAACGTCTATAAAAAATATGCAACAAATTAATCTTTATACCGACAACATAGATAATCTTGAATAACAATTTATTGACTTGTGAACATTGGCCTTTTTTGGAGGCCAACTCGCAAAATTTTGTAGAAAATTTGAGAAAAATCTATTAACAAAAAAAAAATAATAATAATAATAAAAAAAATAAAAATAAAAAAGGTAATCAGAATAACCAGCTAAATAAGTAAAACTAAATACAGTAATGTCAAAGAAGAAACAAGTAATATTGGTAAAAGAGCAGATAACATTACAGTTTTGTTGAAAAGAAATATTTAGCCTGTTTGTTTTGGCCCAGCCTTCCTGGCCCAACTTTCATGGTTTAGTCACCCATTTTGCTTTTTCATTTTAAGATGATTTACATTCTTTCGATTATATATTTTCTATTTTTCTTTCTTAACTTTTTATTTGGAAAACCAAGATAATATATTGACTTGAGGTTTATATTGAACTACACTTTAACGTGGCAAAGTCTTCGTTAAAATGTAGATACAGAGTATCCGATCCTACAAAGATTTGATGAGAATCTTTCGTCTCTTGGATTGCAACCTGGATTGTGGCTATCATGCATGATGTCATAAGTCAAGAAAGTTTGCCCATAAAACAAAGCTTTCATTGCTTCATTTCATCATCCCTTCCCATTTCACTTCTATATCTCTTAACGCTTTGTTCTCGAGACTGTTTTTTTTTTTTTTTTTTTTTTTTTTTTTTTTTTTTTTTTTTTTTTTTTTTTTTTTTTTTAAGGAATGGAAGGGGATAGGAAAGGAAATTCAAAATATTGGTGTTCTTAAGTTTTTTAAAGAAGGCATAGTAGGGAAGGGGGAAGGGAGGGAAGTTATGGGATTTTTTTGCATAAATCTATTCCTCCTAATTAGAGGTGGCAATTTGTGCTCAAAATCAAAAAAAATGAGCTAAACGGGCAAATTTTTAAAAGATTTGGGTGCATTTGGACCACTTTTTTATTTTTTTTTTATTATTTTTTTTTTTAAATGGGCATATATTGCCCATTTAGAAGTTAAATGGGCATAATAGGCACATGTTTTTCTCTCAATTGGAGAACATTAAATTATTTTTAATGAAAAACTTATGGATATAGTATATTTAGTTACTTAAATATAAATGAGGTGTTACATTTGAGAAATTTTTGTTGTTGTTTTAGGTCATTTTTAAAGCGATTCGTATAACATGTGCCCGTTTGGCCCGCACCCGTTTAGCCCGCGCCCATTTAGCCCGTGCCCGTTTAGCCCATAGCCCGTGCCCGCCCGGCCTGCCCGTTTTGCCACCTCTAATCCTAATACAAGATATATAAGTATTTGTGTTTATCCCTGTAAACAGAGAGAAGTGTAATTCAATTGTTTTTTAAATAGTGAAACGTACTTTTTCTTACCTGTGATTTACCCTATTATGCTTTTTCACGTTAAATCCTTGTATTATTTTTTATTTTATTTCATATTTTAGTTATGAGTTTTGCTTCAATCTTATATCACTTTTCTCACCATCTACACATCTACACTTAATGAAAACAAACTTTGATTGAATTCGAAATTTTGATACTTTGCATAACATGCATTTTTGATGTTGCATGTTCTCAAGACTTGAAACTTTGATGTTTCTTACTTTTTTACTTCAAATCTTGATGTCACTTTTATGAATATTAAAACTGATAAAATACTTGTCCATAATTGAACCCTTTTGACATTATTTAGAAAGTTAAACATTTTGATGATGTTAGACTCGTGTAATGGTCATCAACTCATTTTGGTTTTTGGGAAAAACAAGATTCGAGTTCAATCTTCAGCTCATTGCAAAAAGCAGGGTATGACGTGACGGTCATGGCCAAGGTTAAAGCCTTAATATGAGGTGTGACGGCATGGTGTTTTTAAGGCGTGAAAACGGCAAAAATTCCCTCCGAACATTCGTATGGAGAAAGTTCCATAATACGAGAAAGATTTTGCTCACAAAGTATAAGATTGAAGAGCATATCTTGCAATAGACTCTTTCTTTCTAATGCTGTGAGTTCAATCCAGTAGATTTTTTTTTCGCGCTTAAGATTAGTTAATCATATTTCATAATTATATAAGATTAGTTAATCATATTTCATAATTATATGAGTAGTAAACATTAATATATCCAAGTCCAAATAAAAAAATGTAGTAAATGCAAGCTCAAATTCCAAATATGTAAAACCCGACATTTATAAACTATAATTTTTGCACCGTTTTGAAATTTATCCTAAATTTGAATTATTAATAATATGTCATCAAAACTATACATTATAATTAATATTACACATTATAATTAATCCTAAGTCTAGTTAAATTAAGTGGTAAATACTATACATTATATGTTATTGAAATGAATATGGTTCCTAATCTTCATCTAAATGTGCCAATGACTTATAAACATTACCCTAAAGACTTTACACGTTTTCTCTTATTTCTAAAATTATGAAACCGACTTTCATTTTGTACCTATCCTCTTTTGTCTTGTTAGTATTGAAGCGATAAGAATTCTCAGAATATTTTATCACAATTATAAGAGATTTGCATGTATCCTTTTTCTCTAAACCGACTATACGACTTACAAATACCCAAAACACAGTTTCCCTTTTTCCTCCTTATCATTTATATATCGGTTCTCTTTCATCTTTCCTTCGATCTTCTTTGTGTCGACCCAAAAACCAAAAGTAATGCACACACTCATACCTTGCCTTGCTACCAAGAAAGAAGAGGAAGAAGAGGGTGGTGATCAAGGGTGAGGGTGCAAGTCGTTGGGGTTTCCTTGAAGTTATACGAGCCTAGTTTTGTTTCCATTCGGTTCTGTTCTAAGTCGTTACGCAGGTCCTTCTTTTCTTGTTTTTATTCTCTTTCAGTCGACATGATATATGTGTAAANTCTTTCCTTCGATCTTCTTTGTGTCGACCCAAAAACCAAAAGTAATGCACACACTCATACCTTGCCTTGCTACCAAGAAAGAAGAGGAAGAAGAGGGTGGTGATCAAGGGTGAGGGTGCAAGTCGTTGGGGTTTCCTTGAAGTTATACGAGCCTAGTTTTGTTTCCATTCGGTTCTGTTCTAAGTCGTTACGCAGGTCCTTCTTTTCTTGTTTTTATTCTCTTTCAGTCGACATGATATATGTGTAAATAAGGCTTATTAACATGCTAAGAAACCTTAAGAATCATGCTCGTATATATGTTGTTATCGCGTTAATAAAATTACCTGAAATCATGAAAAACTATACGCCTTGTAAACTGTTTTGTGAACTATTTTGCGTCGAGTTTTGTGGACTGTTTTGGATGTCCTTTTTCAGCCTTTGGTCGACATGGTTATATCCACTTTGCAAGCCCTAAAATCTGTAATAAATGATCATTAAATGAGATGTTAAAATCTATAAAACCCTAGACGTATGCATGATAACTTAACGAGGGGTTAGGATGCATTTTCTATGATTTTATGTGAAGTGTTTTGGATGGTAACATGCATGTGCTGTGAGTGTGAAGTGTGTATGTGTTAATCAGACCTGGAAAGGTAAATTATGGGGTGTGTTTTACCTCGTTATTTCATATGTGTGTCTCATTAGTAGGGCTGTCGTAGGGGTGATATAGGGGTTGTTTAATATGTGCAAAACGTGAGTTGTGTGACGAGCTGTCACAATTCTCAATTTCAGGTCATTTTCCCAAGTCTCGACATTTTCCTATTCATTGAATTTCAATTCAACATTTCACGTAAACAGGGTTTACGGATATTCATTTGACGAAATCGAGTAGGTTAAGTCACATTATCATTCATCGTACATTTCATAGACTAGGGTTAGTCTACATTGCATCACGACATCATTTGCATTCTATTCCACTCGTAGATTATATATTTTCAAGTTATACTTATTTATTTATTTGTATATAAATAATAAGACAAATTATTAGTTTTTAACCTAATGTACCAACCAAATTCCACTAGGGCACTTATATATTTTTATATTAGTTATTTTTCCACTAAGGTTATAAAACTATATGTTATTTATTTTTGGTGGATAACCAAATAATAAACACTTACTTGAACTTATATATATAATAATTTGTATTAACAAAGTGATACCTATCAAAATACCTAATGTTTATGAAAATTATATTATTATAATTTTTACAACTTTATTATATCCCGTATTGTCCCGTTATATTTTATTTTTAATTAACTCGGTACTTGATAACGCTAAAATTAAAAAACTATGCACTAAACGGTACCCCGTAAAAACAATGTTGTACAAAAACCATGACCAAGACACCACCTCTATGAGGTGGCCGGCCAAGGTGTCCCCAAGGACACATGTTACACCCTTAATTCACCAACATAATCACTAACTCAAACTACCATTCACATTTTGCATGCTACAAATTTTTGATCAAGAAAAAGAATCCTACTCTCTTGCTCTCCTCTCTTGGCTCGTTCCAAATCAACAACAAGGAAGAACAAGTAGTTTTTCAAGAACAACAATTTTTACTAGTAGCAAACATCATCCATTACAAGGTTTTGAAATATAAACTTATGGATTAATAGGTTTTTCTTCATAAAAATTTATAAGCTTCCAAGTAAGTTCATCAATTTATTTTCACAAGTTTTACCAAAATTTTCTTACAAGGTTTGTGTATTTTTGTTGTTTTTGTACTTGCATATAAAAGTCTATACCACAAAACCTAAGTTTCTATCATTTTTATGTGTAAAATGGATTTCTTATGAAACCTTGGAGAAATGGTTGAAGAGATGATATTAGGGAACCCATGACACCCTAAGAAGGTGTATGGTAGATTAAGGGATGAATTGATGTTGTTAGTAGTGGATTTGGACAAGTACTTACTAGGAAAAATCATTTTTAGAACCATATATAAACCTACTGTCCTTATTTTCAAAATTGGGTAAACTCAGTGAGTTTTGGTTAATTTTGGACCCAAGATATAGAAAATACATTCTTAGACGAAACTATGGCCTTTTGAATCGCTAAAAACGGACTTATAACGAAGGAGATATGCCAAAAACAAAATTATACTAGCTTTATATAATTTTCCGGAAAATAGTTGCTGATGTACGAATTTGTTTGACCAAAAGCGAGCCTTAGACCTTTTCAAAACTTGCCAAACTATTGAAAATATGTTAGTATACCTTTTTACCTTTTCGGGGATATAAAGAACTTGAAAATCGGCCTTATAACGAATTAGTTATGATTTTTCGAAAGTTATTGTTTTCACTAAAAGACCACCAGCACTTTACTCAGAAATTTTTCTAAGTATACCCAGAAACACCCATGTTGAGAGCTATTTTCCCGTCAATTGACTCAGTTCTGGAGTTTTGGACTCCAAGGAACAAAAGTTAGAGCACCTGGCCTAGTTTTCAAATCAAAAAGCCGTTTGTCATTTGGACTTAAAATGAGTAATCTACAGCTATCCAAACATTCATAAAAACTGCCCAGAAATGGCAGTTTTAGCCTAAAAACACCATACTTTTCGACCATTTATCATAAAATCTAGACACTTTGAGCAAAACTTCACTCCTGAACATATTTAGGCTTGGTGCTAAGCTTTCCAAAAATACCAATTTTATTTCCTAACTCTCAATATTCACTGATTTACAACTAGTTTTCCGAAGCCATTTTTAACCGTATTTCAAAAATTACTAAGTGTTATATTTTACGTCTAAAACCTATATTTCACTATTATTCACTATATAACTATTGTATAACATTATTAGACTATATGAACATGTAATATTCATTATGACCTTATACGAAGATATAAATTATATTTTCGACAACAATACATATTTTGAATACAAAACGAGTGGTATAGATTATAAGTGCAAGTGCATACATGAACCCATTTCATAATCTAAATTAGATTACATGCATTCATTTTAGGTTGCGGCTAGGAGTTGCACCTCATTTCTTCAGTTCATACATTACCGATTGTACCATCACTAGAGGTGAGTTTTCATAGCCCCGTTTACATTTTTATTGTTTTCAAATCCCACGGGGGAGAATACATTGCACCATTTTTCATACGAGCCTAAGTATCAAATCCATATACATTACTTAAGTTACTACATTGCCATGTTTTAAGTCCCCTATCATGAACCGTTAATTGTATTTAAGCGAGAGTGAGTGGATAGATCTATTGAGGGTGACGCCTCCATCCGTGTTGGGGTTACCAACAGTCAAACGGATGCATTTCATTTGATCATTGTTAGAGTGTCGGGCAAAACACTCTGAAGGGGCATTACCTACAGTCTAGCTTCGGGGTCATGAGCTTAAGAGATAATGTACAATTTTATCAATTATGTGACAGTTCGTCATTCCATTATGTGACAGTTCGTCATTCCATTTTGTGACAGTTCGTCATTCCCTTATACTTATGGTTATCGTACAATATTCATTTTCATAAACCTATGATTTCTCACCAACATTATTGTTGACCGTTTTAGCAATGTATTTTCAGGTTACTAAGATAACAACATGTGACTTGCATATGGACCATCATGGAGTCGAGGAGTCGACGCGTCTCACTGTTTACTTCAATGCACTTATGAACCGTTTGATCTTGTCGTTTTTATTTTCAATAAATGTGTAAAACCACTTGGGACCTATGTTGTAAACTTTTATGTTTTTAATAAAATGATCAAACGTTGTATTTACAAAACGACACTTTAGGTCGTTCAATGTAACCTTGTATGAGATGCCATGATCGTTACACCCGGGAATTCAATTCCGCTGCCATTTAACAGGTAAATTCAGGGTGTGACAGATTGGTACCAGAGCTAAGGTTATAGCGAACTAGGTTGTATCTTGGACCCTAGACTATAACCACATCATCATAGCGTCTCATAATTCCATCACAAGTGCATATTCATCTTACATGGTTTTATACCACAATACAGTTCATAGCTCGGGTGCGTAACCACCTACATTTCATAGGTATAGGGATACCTACATTGCTCGGGTATGGCATGATACCTACATTACTTGGTTACTTTGTTACCTACATTCATTGCATCACTTAGGTGTGGATTATCTACATTCATGGCATCACTTGGGTGTGCGATCACCTACACTACATTACACGGGTCACTTTCATTCATTTTACATGTGTTGTGCAATGGGGTGTGAAAACATAGGTTACAAGTCTTGTATGGGCGGGACTTGCAGCTGAGTGGTTTGACATCGCCTTTGCTGTCTTAACATTTTCTCAAGGAGTCTTGGACATATTACGAGTATAGCTGAGCTAAGTATTGCAAAATTCATTAAACCTCGGTAGGATATAGACTGATCACCTATATTCGACCAGGGACAGTGGGACATGGACTGATCACCTATGTCTGACTCAAAGGTGAATTTTGGAATACTTTGAGCAGTTATGTTAGGATTATGTTCGGGTCGAGTCTTACAAAATTTTTGAAACGCCAAAAATTCATATGAATACATAAACACAACATCTCATGAACATACACATATATACACAGTACACTTTTCTACACTTAATGAAAACAAACTTTGATTGAATTCGAAATTTTGATACTTTGCATAACATGCATTTTTGATGTTGCATGTTCTAAAGACTTGAAACTTTTATGTTTCTTACTTTTTTACTTCAAATCTTGATGTCACTTTTATGAATATTAAAACTGATAAAATACTTGTCCATACTTGAACACTTTTGACATTATTTAGAAAGTTAAACATTTTGATGATGTTAGACTCGTGTAATGGTCATCAACTCATTTTGGTTTTTTGGAAAAACAAGATTCGAGTTCAATCTTCAGCTCATTGCAAAAAGCAGGGTATGACGTGACGGTCATGGCCAAGGTTAAAGCCTTAATATGAGGTGTGACGGCATGGTGTTTTTAAGGCATGAAAGAGGCAAAAATTCCCTCCGGACATTCGTATGGAGAAAGTTCCATAATACGAGAAAGATTTTGCTCACAAAGTATAAGATTGAAGAGCATATCTTGCAATAGACTCTTTCTTTCTAATGCTGTGAGTTCAATCCAGTAGATTTTTTTTTTCGCGCTTAAGATTAGTTAATCATATTTCGTAATTATATGAGTGGTAAACGTTAATATATCCAAGTCCAAATAAAAAAAATGTAGTAAATGCAAGCTCAAATTCCAAATATGTAAAACCCAACATTTATAAACTATAATTTTTGCACAGTTTTGAAATTTATCCTAAATTTGAATTATTAATAATATGTCATCAAAACTATGCATTATAATTAATATTACACATTTTAATTAATCCTAAGTCTAGTTAAATTAAGTGGTAAATACTATACATTATATGTTATTGAAATGAATATGGTCCCTAATCCTCATCTAAATGTGCCAATGACTTATAAACATTACCCCAAAGACTTTACACGTTTTCTCTTATTTCTAAAATTATGAAACCGACTTTCATTTTGTACCTATCCTCTTTTGTCTTGTTAGTATTGAAGGGATAAGAATTCTCAGAATATTTTATCACAATTAAGAGATTTGCATGTATCCTTTTTCTCTAAACCGACTATACGACTTACAAATATCCAAAACACAGTTTCCCTTTTTCCTCCTTATCACTTATATATCGGTTCTCTTTCATCTTTCCTTCGATCTCCTTTGTGTCGACCCAAAAACCAGAAGTAACACACACACACACACACACACTCATACCTTGCCTTGCTGCCAAGAAAGAAGAGGAAGAAGACCCGTGGTGATCAAGGGTGAGGGTGCAAGTCGTTGGGGTTTCCTTGAAGTTATACGAGCCTAGTTTTGTTTCCATTCGGTTCTGTTCTAAGTCGTTACGCAGGTCCTTCTTTTCTTGTTTTTATTCTCTTTCAGTCGACATGATATATGTGTAAATAAGGCTTATTAACATGCTAAGAAACCTTAAGAATCATGCTCGTATATATGTTGTTATCTCGTTAATAAAATTACCTGAAATCATGAAAAACTATACGCCTTGTAAACTGTTTTGTGAACTGTTTTGCGTCGAGTTTTGTGGACCGTTTTGGATGTCCTTTTTCAGCCTTTGGTCGACATGGTTATATCCACTTTGCAAGCCCTAAAATCTGTAATAAATGATCATTAAATGAGATGCTAAAATTTGTAAAACCCTAGACGTATGCATGATAACTTAACGAGGGGTTAGGATGCGTTTTCTATGATTTTATGTGAAGTGTTTTGGATGGTAACATGCATGTGCTGTGAGTGTGAAGTGTGTATGTGTTAATCAGACCTGGAAAGGTAAATTATGGGGTGTGTTTTACCTCGTTATTTCATATGTGTGTCTCATTAGTAGGGCTGTCGTAGGGGTGATATAGGGGTTGTTTAATATGTGCAAAACGTGAGTTGTGTGACGAGCG
>LBNU01027322.1:4350-19692 GCA_014162995.1 Artemisia annua | reverse complement strand
GCCTCGTTATTTCCATGAATTGAGTCTCGTTATTATGGCTGTAAAATGGGGTGTTTGTACGTGAATTATGGAGTGGTAAAATAAGGTCTAAAACATGATTACAAATTGTTTTGAAAAGGCTAAGAGGCATGGTAATGGTTTGTTTAAGACTTGGGTCGTTTTGGTCTTGTTTTGGTCTCGTAGTCCTTTTTGTGTCTTGAGAAATCTGTGCAGAATTTGGGTTGGGTGGATGAGTGTCCAAACTGATGATGCCAACGTGTTTTTAAGTGATTCTTGAGTCTAAAACTAAGTTCATGATGTGTACTACCTGAATATTAAATTTCGGGGTCATTGGAAGTCGGGAAGGCAACCTTTTGATTTTTGAGAGACTAGTTGTCAAATCTGAGTAAATGAGTCTGGAAATTCAGTTGGTGTTTTTGATTTTTATTTTTCATACCATAAGGAGTTAAGAGCTATAATTTAACAGGTGTAATATTTGGGACATGTGCGACTTTCTGGAATTTTGCTGGATTTTTCTGAAGTGTCTAAATGGGTTAGTTAAAGGCAAATTTTCTGGGTGTTTGTGCAGTTATTTTTCTGGGTAAGTCTGGAAAGATGATTTTTGAAATGGTACTTGCCCTTTGAAATAAACTCTGGAAAAATTACAGTAATTACCTAACATATATAAGTATCTATGATAATTATTTGAGCACCTCATAAGTATGGTTTTAAATTCATAAACAAAGGGGCTTGAACGCGATAAAATCTGAAATAAGTTATGAGTATAACTATAAGTATAAATCATCAAACCATTTGAAACTTATGGAATAAACATATAAGTATTAAGTGATCCTTAATTCGTGTAGATCATTTGAAGAGACGCGACGTTGTTTCCTTGTGTTCATTCATTCATTTGCTTTTCGTTCATTTGTTAAGGTACAGATATTCCATCCCTTTTCAGTAGGGAATTCTCATGACTTTCAATCCTCGACCTTTGCTATGATTCTATTGATATGATTACTTGATATGATCTCTTTGGCAAACGATTCACATTCATTTGATATTCCTCTAATTATGATTATGTTATGCTATGATTCGGATATGCTGGTATGATTATATGTATGTATGTATGCTTCTTATGCCCGAGTTTTCTAACTAGTCATGGAGGTACCATGGCCGTGTCATCGAGGCACCGATGGCATGACACTTTCTGTGGAGGTGTGATTGATCCACGGCGTCCCCACTTTGTATGATATGATTATGATTATGAGTACTCCTGGCCATTTATGATATGTGTATACCTGTCCTGCGAGCAGGGTGCATGTATGTTTATGTATGTATGTATGGGGGGCGTATGGATGCATCCTAGCACTTATGTTTATGTATGATGATGTATATGTATGGTGAATGTGGGTAGGTGATTCTCTACTCCTTCACGTTTGGGTGCTAGCTACTCCATGTGGTACCGAGAGGTATCCCCTCTCCATATCCTTTGATATATGATTACGGATTATGTATGTATGTATGTATGAGATCTAACGAGTACCTCGGTAGGTCGGCTCGTGGCTTTCCTATGTTCGTTTGTCTATTCAAGTACCTTGTTTAGACGCTTCTTTTTTGATACGTACTCATTACCTTTTCCTTATGATTATGCTTATGTGATATATCTTTGATACTCCGTTTCCCTTTGACTTATGATATTCGTTCAGTGTATGTTAATCTCTTATGCATTTGACAGATGATATTCCTTTCAGCAGAAGCATATGATGTCCTGTTTCTTATACTTATATATGTCTCATTTATCCGTTTGCTTTGTTATATATCATTTCACTGGGCTTTTTAAGCTCAACCGCATTTCTTTTCTTGCGGCAGATTTTAGGTTGGAAGCTGGGTTTGGGTGAAGAGTGCATAGGAGCATTAGTGGACTGCCCGATAATTAGAAGCCCATTACTTCTGGATTAGACTTGGACTTGGATTCGATTAGATTTCGTTTAGCTTTGTATTCTCGTCTTTGTATAGAGTTAGTATTTCTTTTGTATTCTTTAGGATTTCCTTTGTAACTTTATGTTTATAAGTCTTCCGCTTGCTTTGCATGCTTTGTATGCTTTGATATGTCACCATAATGTGACGCTTCGGACCCAGGTCGGGTCGGGTGTTACAATTATGGTATCAGATCCCGGGCTGCGACTTGTTGTACATAAGTTATGGCCTGTGAAGATTTGGACCCTTAGGTTTGCACCTTTGAAGCTTTAGGAATAACTTTAGAAGGTTTTGCCTTAAGTTTCTCTCCTTAAGAGCTTTAGTATGACCGGTGAGGATTGGGTAGATATATGATCAGACGTTGGGTTTCTTGCTTCAGCTTTATTCTGATTTATGCCTTTGCTTTTCGTTAAGCTCTTACTAGATCATTCGTTTCGGAGACTTAGAAGACTTATCAGGATTCGTGACATGGGTTTAGGATATCTTTAGACTTCGTAGTATGCCTTATAAGTTTCATTTCCTGGAGTTATCACTTCTTTTGAACTTCGATCCTTGATTCTTTGTCATTCGTTTAGATGCCTTTTTTCGTCCATTCAGAGAATTCATATATGTATGAATCCGATGTGTTCGACAAATTCTATGGCTTTTCCTTGCTTTTGATAAACATATTAAGATTCCTTTTCCATTGTTAATTTTGACCTTACCCAATCTATCTCTTTGATAATCTTGTGACTTTCCATCATGAATATCCGATTTGTTCGATACGTTCGGGAGATATTTGGAGACGATTTTCATTTTGCTAATATGTTTACTTCTGGATATGGATTTGTTGGCTGAGCATCGAGATGCTAAAAGCTATCATATTTCTTTTGTCATCTTTGTCGATTTTTTTAAACTCAAATTCTACACCATGGTTCCTAACCTGATAATCATTTATGATCACCTTTGTTTTGTAAGCTCGTGCCTTAATCCCTCGTAGTTGTGTAGATATTTCATTGATGAGACTCGCCTTGAGAGTTATTCGGATTACTTGGAATGTTCGCCATGTATCCTTGATGTGTTTATGTTGTATTCGTGGAGAAGAATGATGATGGCATGAAGTGGTGGATTGATTTCTGGAAGCTGAGTCGTGTCATGTCTTGTGTGAAGAGCGAGATATTCCTATAATTCTTTTCGTATTCGTTATGGTCTTTATGAGAGTTGTGATGCCAATTGTATTGGTTACTACTCATACTATTCCTATGAAATCGATCAATCGTGTCTTTCATGAATATTTGGACGAATTGTCATAGTATGACATATTAGTGTATTTAGAGACAAAAGAGAAACATGAGGATCATATTCGTTTTGGTGTTGAATTTCTACGTCAGGAGAAGCCTCTGTGATATCTTCGAAGAGAAACTGTTGTGGGATGAAGAACGAGAGAAGAAGTTGGAAGAGCTGGAAAGAGATTTGTTTCTATTCAGAAGGAGATTTAGCTATGTTAGAAGATGGAAGGGAGCAGTTTGAAGTGAAGCACACAGTTCTATCAACTCTACTCATCTTAGTTGTACTAATATGTATAGAGTTTCGAAGTAGGAGCTGGACAGGATGGCATGAAGACGGTGGCGATTACATCAGAGATTTCCACGCACAGGAGGAAGGACAACATGAGTGGAGTACAGTGGAGCATTGACTAGGACGACTTGCTTGGAAGATCGGCAGAGATTTCTTTCGGCAGAAGATTATTCAAGCTACATGGCGCACCTGCAGTGATCGGACAGATAATCGCACTTTGCAGCATTTTCAGAAGAGGTAAAGAAGAATTAGACGTTTCGACATTCGAAGAAGTTTTGGTTCGCTACACGTTAGATCTTGGATTCATTCTTATCCGTACGATTAGTCTACCTATTATGTTATGCCTTCTGATACCTTTTGATACTCCGATATGTGCCTAGTTGATCGTCAGTACGAATAGGTTACCCAACTCTTTATGAGACTCTTGATACGTATGATGAATGTGATTTGTGCTTCTCCGACTTTGGCAAGTTTCCTTATTCGTTAAGAATTTAGTAGGAATAGATGAAGTTTATCGGTTAGTCCTATCTCCGTATTTTGCTTCATAGGTATATATGTTTCATGTATCTCCTTGTGAGATTTCAATTATCATCTGTCATCTGTCATTCGCTACGCATTTGTTTCGCATTCGTTGGATCAGATTTGTTACGATTTGTGTTCTGTGGAGAGCCTGGGGCTATCCTATTTTTCACGATCGAGTCATGAGAAACAAAACATCTCCGTTCGTAAAAATCTTTTGGAATAACCTCTCCGAGCGTGAAGCTATTTATGGTCAATTCATTTCGTGAATTGGTACGTATCGATTTGAATTTTCGACTTCAATTTCGCGGACGAAATTTTTTTTTAGAGGAGAAGAGTTGTAAAACCCGACATTTATAAACTATAATTTTTGCACCGTTTTGAAATTTATCCTAAATTTGAATTATTAATAATATGTCATCAAAACTATACATTATAATTAATATTACACATTATAATTAATCCTAAGTCTAGCTAAATTAAGTGGTAAATACTATACATTATATGTTATTGAAATGAATATGGTTCCTAATCCTCATCTAAATGTGCCAATGACTTATAAACATTACCCCAAAGACTTTAAACGTTTTCTCTTATTTCTAAAATTATGAAACCGACTTTCATTTTGTACCTATCCTCTTTTGTCTTGTTAGTATTGAAGGGATAAGAATTCTCAGAATATTTTATCACAATTAAGAGATTTGCATGTATCCTTTTTCTCTAAACCGACTATACGACTTACAAATATCCAAAACACAGTTTCCCTTTTTCCTCCTTATCATTTATATATCGGTTCTCTTTCATCTTTCCTTGATCTTCTTTGTGTCGACCCAAAAACCAGAAGTAACACACACACTCATACCTTGCCTTGCTGCCAATAAAGAAGAGGAAGAAGACCCATGGTGATAAAGGGTAAGGGTGCAAGTCATTGGGGTTTCCTTGAAGTTATATGATGAACTCAAATAAGTACATTTTATTATCATCATTTATCCTATTTATTTAACTTGTTTTACTTTATTATGTATAAGAATCGGTGCTTTAATGTTTACTTTAGTGATTCTCAGGTAAAAACAGGTAAAAGGTGAAACTTGGCGATTTTGGACTAATTACGGAGCAAAAAGAGCAAGATGTCAAAAGTCCACTGAAATCCAGAAGATGCGCCGTATCTCACTCAACAGATACGCCGCAATATCATACTTAGATGAATTCGAAGACCATTGCCTGACTTTGAAGAATGCGCCGCATGGAATTCTACGATGTGCCGCATATGAAACTTTGGTCAAAGAAGAAGATCAAGCTCGTTCTACTCCAGATATGCCGCATCACACAATTGACATACGGCGTATCACTATCAAGACTTCACCAGAAACAATCCAAGACAGCTGAAGGACATGTACACCGCATCTAAAGGCGGTGTACAGATATTCCAGAATATAATAAGCTTGGACCCCACGCGAAGTTAAGTCGATGCGCTGCATCTTACCACTACATGCACCGCATCGAACCCTCAGACAGAAACTATAAATACCCCAAGACCTAGACGAATTTTGTGTGCACCATAACCCTAAGGAGACGAATTCAGACGAACAAGCAACACAAGGCACACCCCAAATGAAGATCTTAGAGCTGTAAGAAGGTCCTGCATGTATTTAATTCATTAAGTAGTTTTGGTTTATTGTAATAGTAAGCTTTAATTCATCAGGATTGATGGCCGGTAGTTTGTGAGTACGCAATAATCAAATGCCCGCCTTAAAATTGCTTTCCCATCGATTAAAGTTCATATGTTTGATGTCTTTGGTTTCCTTATATTAGTGCATTGATTACCTCTGTTTCTAGCTGAGCACTACTGGGCCTCCATACCCCTTCCTCGCCTACTTACTCCGATGTCTTTGGATGAGTAGGATATTCATAAGTAATCATTAAGGGTTTACTCGCCGATATAATAGCCAACGAGTACGGATTAATTTTATACACTTCATATAAAACTATCAATAAAACAAGTGACAAGCTATCTTAATTATCAGGACAGGTCTTCTTATTGTCTCTACTATCTATCTGTGTACGTGTATGCTATTCGCTGATTTGTTCTCATTAGTATTTACTGTTTAATTAAATAACCAAACTGTGGCAGTCTCTCAGGCTGAACTCCCTATCACTAGATTAGACTATAAAACTAACTTAGATATTAAAATACTGATTAGGATAACTAGATAATACATTCCACTCTTAGTGATCGACATTCTGCTTACCTGATGCGCGTGATGTGTCGTTGCGGTTTAGCAGTTTATTGCCTATTCAAGTTTTACATTTATATTTAGCCGACTTATCAATAACACACACACTTTACGAGCAGTGTACCCGGTCAGTTTGCATATAATGGTAAGCAGAGTGTCGATCACTAAGAGTGGAACGTATTATCTAGTTATCCTAATATGTGTTTTAATATCTAAGTTAGTTTTATAGTCTAATCTAATGATAGGGGGTTCAGCCTGAGAGACTGCCACAGTTTGGTTATTTAACTAAACAGTAAATACTAATGAGAACAAATTAGCAAATAACATACACGTACACAGATAGATAGTAGAGACAATAAGAAGGCCTGTCCTGATGATTAAGATAGCTTGTCACTTGTTTTATTGCTAGTTTTATATGAAGTGTATAAAATTAATCCGTACTCGTTGGCTATTATATCCACGAGTAAACCCTTAATGATTACTTATGAATATCCTACTCATCCAAAGATATCGGAGTGAGTAGGCGAGGAAGGAGTATGGCGGCTCAGCAGTGCTCAGCTAGATACAGAGGTAATCAATGCACTAATATAAGGAAACCAAAGACATCAAACATATAAACTTTAATCGATGGGAAAGCAATTTTAAGGCGGGCATTTGATTATTGCGTACTCACAAACTACCGGCCATCAATCCTGATGGACTCAAAGCTTACTATTACAATAAAATAAAACTACTTAATAAATTAAATACATGCAGGACCTTCTTACAGCTCTAAGATCTTCGTTTGGGGTGTGTCTTGTGTTGCTTGTTCGTCTGAATTCGTCTCCTTAGGGTTATGGTGCACACAAAATTCGTCTAGGTCTTGGGGTATTTATAGTTTCTGGCTTAGGGTACGATGCGGCGCATGTAATGATGAGATGCGGCGCATCGACTTAACTTCGCGTGGGGTCCAAGCTTATTATATTCTGGGATATTCGTACACCGCCTTTAGATGCGGCGTAACTTGAATCTTTATGCGGCGCATGTCCTTCAGTTGTCTTGGATTGTTCTGGTGAAGTCTTGATAGTGATACTGACGAGACGAAAAGTGTACCCGTTTTAGGGGGTCATTTAAGCCCTAATTCGAGTAAATGTGATCAAATATTGCCCTAAATCGTTCCTTTTGTCATTTTAGGTACTTTTGAGAAGAATTCTGGAAAACATGCATATTTGGACGTTTTTGGAGCATAAAAGTGAAGAAAACGACAATGTCTCAAAAGAAGCTGGATTTCCTACTTGACGGCGTCAGATTCACAAGGTGACGCCGTCAGCCAACGTTGAAAAAGGAGTGAAATCAGAATACACTAGACTCCCTATGAAGAAAACAAGATGTTTACACCTGACGGCGTCAGGTGTTAGAGAAAGTAGGCCGTCAGGTGTTAACTTAAAGAGTGACGGCCCAGAGCAAAATAAAGAGTGACGGCGTCAGAAGTAAATCTAGGCCATCTGAGAAACCCTAATGACGGCGAGCTGACGGCGTCAGAACCCATAACCTGACACCGTCAGAATGTAAAATCTATATATATTTTTCTATTTTTCATTCATTAGTGTGAAACTTTTGGTACAAGTTTGGGAAAAACCCTAAAGACGAATTTGGCTGTATTTTCAAGGGTTTTTCACCCTTGAAACTTTCATGTTCAATTAAAGATAAGTCCTCACTTAAATTAATCAATATTTCTATGTGTTGGTTAATTATATCTTATGCTTGTCTTTCAATTAACATGCTAGGCTAGATTTTTCTTGTGTTTGCTTAGATCTAATGAAACCTAACTATTAATTATTGGTTGATTGGTGTGTTATTACTTTGTTGGGATGAATGTTTCATCAATGTTAGGCTTAAGAAAACTGGCAATACTCCTATATGGTAACATGCTTGAACGTCTTAAGAAACATGTAACTAATGCGTACTAGGTTATTAAGGTAGTATTTAACGCATGAGCCACTGTTTACAATCCCTATGATTATGTGTACGCATAGTTGTAGGAGGAGATAAGAGCTCATAGAATTGGGGAGATATGTACGCCACCCCATGAATTGTTAAGGAATACACCCGTCATCCACGCAAGTAATACATACACCAATTAACCGGTAAAAGATAGTTAGGGAGTAAGGAAATCTAAGTAAACACATTTGTCTCCATATAAGTTTTCACAACCACAATAGTTTAGTTATTTTATTTTTATTGCAATTGTAGTTTTTGGGTTAGTTGACTAGCAACTAATTCCGCCCACTCCTCCAAAACCCGAGATTTTACTTGCTTTCCATAAAATATAAAAATACAAAAATAATCTTCCTTCACCTTTAGACCTTTTAGAGTAGTTTTTCTATCCTAACGAACACTATTCCCTGTGAGAGAACGATCAATCCCCCGTACTTACCACTACACTATACTACACCGACCAGGTACACTGCCTGGTGGGATTGCAAGCTTCTCAAGATCCCTTGAGAGGTAAAACCTGTTGCGTGGTCGCAATCCCACGTCATCAAATACGCCGTATGTCAATTTTGTAATGCGGCGTATCTGAAGTAGAACGAGCTTGATCTTCTTCTTTGACCAGAGTTTCATATGCGGCGCATGGTAGAATTCCATGCGGCGCATTCTTCAAAGTCAGGCAATGGTCTTCGAATTCATCTAAGTATGATATTGCGGCGTATCTGTTGAGTGAGATACGGCGCATCTTCTGGGTTTCAGTGGACTTTTGACATCTAGCTCGTTTTGCTCCGTAATTAGTCCAAAATCGCCAAGTTTCACCTTTTACCTGTTTTTACCTGAGAATCACTAAAGTAAACATTAAAGCACCGATTCTCATACATACTAAAGTAAAACAAGTTAAATAAATAGGATAAATGATGCTAATAAAATGTACTTATTTGAGTTCATCAAATATCCCCCCACTTGAACTTTACTTGTCCCCAAGTAAACCTTAAATTTAATCTTATGAAAATGTATCCTAAAAGGTATTAGGATTTATTTTAATGGTTAAGCATGTATTCGTTTTATTATAATCACACAACCAACCACTTAACGAAGTTGAAACAAAATAATTCTTTTTCAATACAAAACAATTCTAGATCGTTTAGTTGCTAGTTGTGACGAATATTCTATCATAAGTTTGACAAGTATACGCATATCCCCCACTAAAGCTAAGGAGTAACAAGTCTAAAGCGGTAAAATGGGTTAGTAGGTTAATGGTTGATCATTCTTTTTAATCTCTATCGATCTCGTATTCCAGAAAAGGCAACAAAATCACGAATACATGATCGAATCCACGACCACGATACTCGCAATTGCTCAATTCCTTAACTCGAATAAGCTAAAGATAGGACCAAGTAATCTTCACCAATAATATTATATCAAAAAGGGCGACAAAATCAAAAATACATAGCCGAATCCACGACTACGATACTTAAGATAGCTCAAATCCCTAATCTCAATAAATCAAATGTTAGGATGAAGAATGATATAGGGTATGGATAATATTTGGGATATAAATTGGTGTAAAATAAAAAATAAACAAAACGGATAGATTAAAATCCTAAGTGTGGTTAATTACTTTCCCAACCATCCCATGAATAAGACTCATATCATTGAATAACTCACGCTTTTGACTCATGTAACTCACGCTTTAGGTAGACACGAATTATACCCAATAAAATCTTAAACAAAGAATAACCTTAGTTGGCGTTCCCGTAACGGCCAACTCCCTTTCAATCATAAATATAATATACAACAACAAATAGTGGTGATATCTCCACTTTTACAAAACTTTACATAAGTTGGTTAAAAACAAACTTCCAACTTTTTTTTCTTTTCTTTTTCTTTTCTATTTTTTCGATTTTTTTTTACTTGTGTAAAATTTCACAACTTTTCTATCACGATTTTTCCGGATAATTTTTTCATACTTTTCATAACTTTCAGAAAATACATGTAATAGTGAAAGTAGTAAACACACGAAAAATAAACTAAAAATATACAATATGTACTTTCACTCCAATTGCATTGTGCAATTTCTCGACCTAACCAAAGATAATGAATTTACGCACGCGAACACTGGTAATGTAAGGAAACACACTTTGCCTAAAGTAAGTAACCACGGATTTCAATCTACAGGGTAGGCTAAGGTGTAAGGGTGTAACGAAACATTTTAACAAAGGTGTAAGAAACGAAAGGAATGGCTCTGAGGGTTTTTCTAGGGGTATCTTACTCTAAAAATGAGAGTAACAAAAGGGTTTATACGGGGGTTAACTAACCAGTGTAGCTAGTTAATATAACAAAACATATAAAGGCTTTTTGGGTGTAATCCTAGAATTTTACCAAGCTAGACAAGTCACTCCAATTATATCAATAGTACTCATTATGGTGGTCTCGAGTAGTATACAAGCCAAGTTCTAAAGTTTACAAGTCACCAGCACACTAAAGTTTTTGATTTTATGGAAAAATAATGTTATGTGTGCGGCTATGTAATTTAGACTTAAAGAAAAACATGCTTAAATTTTTTAAATTATGATATATTAAGCGCATTTTAAGCATATTTTGAAAAAGTTTGGACAAGTAAGTGTTCTAATTCTCCATCCCCCCACTTAAGTTAAACAACGTCCTCGTTGTTTGTTTCTAAGGATTAAAAACTGGAAAATAAAAGAATTAGAACAGAGAAACTTCCCTGATGTTTGCTCGGAATGATCCTCAATTATGCGTTTGCGAGCAAAGATCAACTTTCTTGTGGATTAGAACGTTAAAGCTTCATGAATGATGTATCCACAAAAAGTGCAGGAATCTATAATACCACCTAGACTTTTACACACCTGAGTTAAGAAGGTTCAACTTGCATAATACATTAGTAGTTAGTGAAAATAAAACCTAAAAATAAAATTGAAAGATCATCAGGTCAGTCGACACGCCGCATCCTATGGAAGAAGATGCGCCGTATCGAACCTGGAATTAATACGAATCAGAATAAAAGATGCGTCGTATCCTTAAACAGGGATGCGCCGCATTAAATAAACTGACACAATGTTTTAAAGAAAAATAAAAATGCAGAAAAATAAGATATGACCAATGCAGATAATACACCGCATTCCATAGTGGAGATGCGCCGCATCTTCTGTAGGTCTGACAGACTCGACACAAAACAGAAAACAGATAAAAATTCCGGGTTGTCTCCCGGTCAGCACTTGTCTTTATTCCAGAGTCTTCAAGTTAGACTCGCGTTCAGCTCCTATTTTCCATCATCGATTCCCAAATGCCACTTCATGATGTATTTACTCATAAGCTCATCTCGTACATATTCGGGTCCCAATTTCAGCACTCCTTTGTAGAATCCCTTCATCTTTTGGTATGGGTAAAAGATCCCATTATGTATGTCCTTGTCATCTACATAAACAAATGGTGAAAATTTATAGCAATATTTGTTAGTGGCATGTTTAAAACTTGGGTGAGTGCGAGGCATCACGAAAGTGATGATATCTCTTCCGCTTTGAAAGGTTATTCTTCCTTCAAATCGTTTGGCATTAATAGTGATCTCTTTACAAAATGGTTTGCCAACAATCACATCACCCATCTCTTTATCACGATAAGCATCCATGTTTTCAACAACTGCAAAATCAGCGACAATAACAAATCTTTCAAGAAAAATAGGTACTTTAATGAAAGCTCCAACCACATTATTTCCTCTATATTCAACCTTCTTATTCATGATAGAATTGTAAAAGGTTTTTGACATTACGTTAATTGGCAAAATAGGAAAGAAATTGGTGCAAACTTGTTTATACCCTATCATGCAAGGAAATTGTAAATTATAAGCGCAGTCAACATGGATCCTTCTACCATAGTCACAAAAACTAGGATATCCCTCAAATTCATTATCATCTTTAGTATTTATAACATTTACACTAGGGTTATCCATAATTTCAGTTTTATTGGGTAAATCTATCATTAAACACTAATGGGGTTTTAAGATCGTTTAACTCAATATAATCTCCATCATAGCATTCAAGTGATTCGTTATGTACTAAGATTTCTCCCATAAACCTAGCTTCTAGGTCGAGGTCTATATCATATCTTAATCCTAGCATATAAACTCCCCTAATTATGCTTTTAACTGGATTTTCACATTTATAGACTAGTTTGTTATTCCCAATTTTTAATGATATTTTTCTTTTAAACACATTAATCTTAGCATGGGCAGTAGACAAGAAAGGTCTTCCGAGGATCAAAGGAATCTTAACATCCTCGGGCATATCTAATATAATAAAGTCTACGGGGAATACAAACTTCTCGATCCTAACTAGCACATTTTCAGCAATCCCCTTAGGTCATTTTACCGTTTGATCAACCAATTCAATAAGCAGCTTAGTTGGTGTCAATTTTCCTAGGCCTAAGGTAGTGAATGTCTTAAAGGGCATAACACTAAAACTAGCTCCTAAGTCAGTTAATGCATTATTGAAAGGCATATTATTAATTGAGCAAGGTAAAGTAAAACTCCCTGGATCCTTTTCTTTCTGAGGCAAGGCATGTAGATCGGTTGCAGGGTTCTCTTATTTCATTGTAGCCTTGATCTCATCTTCAATCCTTGACTTCTCCTTGAGGAGTCTTCTAACGCTGATTGAAGAGTTAAAGAAATATTGGGGCTTCAAAACATCACCATTCTTCAATCTTCCAGGAAAAGGTATGTTAGGCATGACTTCTTCAGTAGTAGTAATCGCCTTGACATGATCTCTTGGATTAATTTCAGTTGAGCCAGGTAGACTTCCATATCCCCTTTCTTGAAGCACCTTACCCATTTGACCTATTTGTTGTTCCAATGCTTTGATCGAAGCTCCTTGGTTTCGTGTCATAGTATCCGTTGAGGCTCGGATTTCTTTGATCATAGCAGTGTTTTCTTCATGTCTTTTAGCAGCATCGGCGATGATTTGCTTTAGAGTTTCATCTAAAGTCTGCCTTCTCTCTTGATATGAGGGATTTCCGTTACTCCTTTGATAGAATCCCGGAGCAGCTTCCCTAAACCTTCCCGATGGTTGGAATGGTTGTCCAAATTGCGTGTAGTATGCTTCTTCAAAAGTCTCACTTTCATTCTTTGTAGGGAAATCCTTAGTGTAGTGAGGTCCTTCGCATTTTTCACATCCAACTTGGGCAGCATACACTTTCTCATCTCTTTTCTTCATATCTCTACTAATTTTATCCAATTGAGCTTGAATCGCAGCATACCCGTCAAAATTAGTGCTGCTTTTAGTTCTAGTAGAGGTCCCATCGTGCCATTTTTGAGAATGATCAACAGCTTCTTGGATGGCTTTTCTAGCATTGGCTGCGCTCATTTGTGGCACAGCTCCCTTAGCATCCAAGATTTGCCTAGTGGGCACGTCCAATCCTTGATAGAACAGTATTATCTCCTGCATTTTTGGTTAGATAGTGTTGAGGACATCTTGCCAGTAGATCTTTGAAGTGCTCCCAAGCCTGATAGAGAGTCTCATCGGGCTCTTGCTTGTAACTGTTGATGGCCTCCATCTTTTTAGCAGTCTTAGCAGGTTGACAATATCTTTTCAGGAATTTGCTCTTCAGATCTTCCCATGTTGTGATTGAATTGACAGGTTCATTCTTTAGCCACTTATTAGCGGATCCTTTAAGAGAAAGTGGGAAGATTCGAAGCATAAGTTGGTCAATAGAAACTCCATCTGCACTAAACAGATCTGCGATCTCGAGGACTTTATCAATATGTTCATTAGCATCTTCGTTATCTGTCCCACTAAAAGCATTTTCTCTGAGCTCCTTGAGAAATTGACTCTTCAATTCAAACTTTGTCTTATCATCAAACTTTAGTCTAGCAACTCCTGAACTGTAGTCAGTACGGGTCTTGTTCATGTATTCCTCCATGGTAGTGTTTTCCGTCATTGTTTCTGTTTCTTCTTCCTCCTCTTGTCCAGAAAAATAATCAAGCTTGAATAAGCTTGAAACTTCAACGCTTCTTGTGCTGAAAAGCTTCCATAGTGAATGTAGTGCTCGTTCAGGATCTTTGAAAGGTGTAATTAAGTTCTTAGTTGAACTTGTTAGCATCGTATTTTTATATTATGAAGTGTCGGTCATTATATTCTTGAATCATGTAATAGGTTGCGTTAGAAAGTATTCTAAGAAGTTATATGTTCAATATTCAATAACTAGAAAGTCGAAGGGCCAAATATGTATAAGATAGAAAGCCCTAGACCTTCTTCACCTAAATCTAGAGAGAGAAAGAGAGATGTAGAGAGAGAGAGATGGGAGGATCATGTGTGTGAAATATAAGCTATGTTATTACCAAATGATCAACCAAACCTCAAAGTGAGGTTATACAATAGTATATATAGGTGTGAGGTCTAGGGCTTTCTATCTTATACATATTTGGCCCTTCAACTTTCTAGTTATTGAATATTGAACATATAACTTCTTAGAATACTTTCTAACGCAACCTATTACATGATTCAAGAATATAATGACCGACACTTCATAATATAAAAATACGATGCTAACAATCTCCCCCTAAGTGTTGGTCATTGAAGGTTGCATGACGTCTTCATCTTTGTCTATAAACTTTAACATTCTTTGCTCTTGACGTCTTTAGAAAACATTAGATAAGTCATTGTTCAACATTCATCATTCTTTGTTCCTTCATGCTTTGTGATCTTTACACCATGATTTTTCTTTGTTCTTTGTTGTTGTGGTTGTTTATCTGCCTTATGTCACTACTTCGTCTATGTAGGTTAATCGCCTTTCCAACATGCTCATACATCTTTAGTCTTTGCCATACGTACATTTGTTGTCGCTGTTCTTCACATTGATCTTTATCACTTTACTTTGTAGATTCTTCTTTTTGGCGTAGAATCTTTCTTTGACTGTTGCTTTCCTTTGATCTTAGTGAGAACTTTCCATTGACTTTGAGATGTATGTATGAGCATGTGGAAACTAGTGTGGTGGTTGTACCTGCATAAAACAGTTAGCAATAAAACATCTGGTACTTACAGGTTCGAAGTTAGAGATTGTCAACAGCATATTGTGAAGACTTTCTCCA
>LBNU01027320.1:80534-94627 GCA_014162995.1 Artemisia annua | reverse complement strand
TTGACGCCTCCATCGTGTTGCGGTGCGTTAGCCGACAGCAAGTGCGGAATGCATTTCATTTTGATTCATATTAGAGTGTCTTGGCCAAAACACTCTCCTTTAGGGGCATTACATACAGTGCAAGCTTCGGGGGTCATGAGCTAATGGGCCTACTTGCCTACTATTTTTCATTTCATCATGTGACGCGCGTGAGTCATACATATATCACGTGGTTTCCGCTATTAACATTCATTTTATAAACTATGGATTTGCTCCACCAGACATATTGTGACGTTTTAGCAATGTATTTTCAGGATACTATGTAACAACATTTTGGAGACATGCATGGACTAACATGGAGTCGAGGGGCGTCGACGCCGTCCTCACTGTTTTATTTCAATGCACTTAGAATCGTTTGACTCTGTTGTTTTATTTTCACATAAATGTGTAAAACAACTTTGGGGACTTGTTGTAAACTTTTTATGTTTTAAATTAAAATGATCAAACGTTCGTTTTACAAAACGGACACTTTAGGTCGTTTCAATGTAACACCGTTGTATGTCAGATTGCCACTGATCGTAACACCCGGGAATTCCAAATTCCGCTGCCAAATTTTAGCAGGTAAAATTCCAGGGTGGACAGGCTTCTTTTATTAGAAACGTCATAATAATAAACTTCAACATATTCTAAAAAACCCGTCCGGGTGCCCTTCAAAAGGGCATACTTAATATTGCGGCCTATTCTTTTCGCTTATCCGAAGAGATCTTTTTGCCAATATTTTTTATTCAAGACCCGTAGAATATCTGTTAGATATTTGACAAAGTAAAGTTTGTTATATAAAAAAGCCGTAAAATTAAGAAGTTCAGGGTGTGTTTTATAAGTTGCTTTTTTTTTTTTTTTTTTTTTTTTTCAGCTAGCAAAATAATAACTTTCGAAAAATCATAACTAATTCGTTATAAGGCTGATTTTCAAGTTCTTTATATCCCCGAAAAGGTAAAAAGGTATACTAACATATTTTCAATATTTTGGCAAGTTTTGAAAAGGTCTAAGACTCGTTTTTGGCCAAGTAAATTCGTACATCAGCAAACAAATTTCCGGAAAATGTATAAGTCTAGTAGCATTTTGTTTTTGGCATAACTTCTTCGTTATAAGTCCGTTTTTAGCGATTCAAAAGGCCATAGTTTCGTCTAAGGATGTATTTTCTATATCTTGAGTCCAAAATTTACCAAAGCTCACTGAATTTTTCCAATTTTTAAAATAGGGACAGAAGGTTAACATATGGTTCCAAAAATGATTTTACCTAGTTTGTACATGTCCAAATCCACTACTAATAACATCAACTCATCCCTTAATCTACCATACACCTTCTTAGGGTGTCATGGGTTCCCTAACATCACCATTTCAATCATTTCACCAAGGTTTCATAAGGAATTCATTTTACACATAAAATGATAGAAATTTAGGTTTTTGTGGTACAGACTTCAACATGCAAGTTCAAAAATAATAATTGTACATAAACCTAGCAAGGAAATTGTGGTAGAACTTGTAAAAATTGGTGATGAACTTACTTGAAAACCTATAACTTTTATGAAGAAAACCTAACAATCCATAGGTTTATATTGCAAAACCTTGTAATGGATGTATTCTAAGTCTTGTAAAATACTTGGTACTTGAAAAACTTTATCACCCTTGGTCTTTTGATATGGAACGAGCAAGAGGAGCAAGCAAGAGGAAGAGAGAAAAATTTTGATCTATGTTTCTATGCATGCAAGAGTTAGTAGTAAGTTATGAGATAGTGGAAGTGTAGTTGGGATATTTTGGGAGTCCCATGTGTCCCAAAGGACCCTTGGCCGGCCACCACATGAGGAGGTGGTAGGCTTGTCATACTTTTGTACCTCTTGATTTTACGGGGTACCGTTTAGTGCATAGTTTTGTATTTTTAGCGTTATCGGGTACCGGGTTAATTAAAAATAAAATATAACGCGACTAACCGGGATATAACAAAGTTGTAAAAATTATAAAAATATAATTTTCATAAACATTAGGTATTTTGATAGGTATCTCTTTGTTAATACAATTTATTATGTATATAAGTTCAAGTAAAGGTTTATTATTTGGTTAACCACCAAAAATAAATAATATATAGTTTTATAACCTTAGTGAATAAATAACTAATATAAAAATATATTAGTGCCCTAGTGGAATTTGTTTGGTACATTAGGTTAAAAACTAATAACTTGTCTTATTATTTATATACAAATAAATAAATAAGTGTAACTTGAAAATATATATCTACGAGTGGAATAGAATGCAAATGATGTCGTGATGCAATGTAGACTAACCCTAGTCTAGGAAATGTACGATGGATGACAATGTGACTTAACCTACCCGGTTTCGTCAAATGAATACCCGTAAACCCTGTTTACGTGAAATGTTGAATTAAAATTCAATGAATAGGAAATGTCGGGACTAAGGAATTGACCTGGAAATTTAGAATTATGACAAAAACTTTCAAAATGCACCCTTAACCTATCAAATAACTTTAAAATTATCCTAAATTTTTTAAAAACTATAAGGGTCAAAATTAGCCCCGCCGCAACACACTGGTGCCTGACACAACATTCATTCCAAAAAAGACGTCGTACGACAACTACAAATATAGCTTCAGAATATTGTTACTGAGGCATACAAGCCTTTTGCTTATTGGGCTGCCTGTAACTTTGTGATCCATATGTGTAGGTTGGGACCAAGCAATTCACAATTGTCGATCATAGACAAAAATATTGGTAATGTAAAGAGCGAAATTGGACTTGACCGTTGCTATTCTAGAGAACGGATACAAAAGTATAGAACTATAAAAACCGCAAAAAAACCAAACGAAACTGCGATAATTCTTATAATGTCATAAATTAACTAATACACATTCGTTAAATTTACACATTCCTAAATAAAATGAACGCCGTGTTACGAAAACAGCGGTTACCCCACCGCAACGTGACGAGTACATCCAACTCGTTAAAAACTATTTTTCACTTGAAATAACGCTTATAAAACCATTTTATTTCTTTTTGAGACTGCCTTTGAACGGGTCGGGTCAAAGAGGGTTCCAATAAATAACTACCACTAGTCACATAATTTCCCCAAAATCTAGGGTTCTTGAAAATGGGAGGTGGAGGATATGGAAATGGAACATACAAAGGCGTTCATCTTCATCAACCAAAGCGTTGGCATACTGTCACTGGCAAAGGCATGTGCGCCATGATGTGGTATACCTTTCATTTCATTTCTTCATTTACGATTTCTTTTCATCATTATCCGATTCATTCCTTTATGGCTTATATATATGTTTTAATCTTTGTATGTAATGTGGGTTTATCACTTTTTGAAGTTGTCTGACAATAAGATCTGATTGCTAAATCAAGATTTATGATCTTTTTAGTTTTTTCTTTTGGGTGTTTGTGATAGCTTATTTTCGGGGTCATGAGCTTTATTTCTGCGGCTTATTTTTTTTAAGGCCATTTTTTGGCTTATTTTCTAGTTTTAAGTCATGATAAGTTTATGAGCTTAAAAATGGACCTACTTAGATAAGCGGAACAAAATGAGCCTAAACAAGGAAACTTAAGTTTGTAGTGCAAGTGTTCCTTTGTGAAGAAAATGAAAATTAAGTTGTGTTGTCGGTTTCTTAATACTACTAATTTTCATGATTATCCGAATGAGTTATTTTGATGGGTTATATGAGTTGATCCATGTGTACTGTATGGTGTTAATCGTTGTTTTGTGATGTGGGTTTATCTTAAAGTTGACTTTTTGAGGTTGAAATTGAAGGTTGTGTATGGTTGGATTCTAATTAGATGATTGGGTTTTTTGTAATTGATGGAAATTAACGCCTTTGAGATGATGTTTAAGCTTATTTGACTTGACTTAAAATTTATAAGCTCATTTTCTCTGGGCTTATGAGCTTATCTTCCATATAGGGGGTGTTTTTGAACGTTTTGTTAGCTTATTTACTGTGGTTGTATGTAAATTTTGAGAGCTAAAAAAGCCCTCTTTTTTCGGCTTATGAGCTTATCTATGTGAGTAATGACCTAAATTAAGTCATAAGCTCAACTTGATAAGCTCATAAGCAGGAGAAAGTGGGCTTATGAGCTTTTCAAAACTTACATACGAACCCACTATATAAGCTAGCACAAACACACCCATCATAAGCTTTATATGTCTATATGTAAGCTAGAAAAGTTTATATAATATAAGCCGAGCCAAATAATCTCATAAGCCAAAAAGTAAGCTTAAACATGATTTGTAGTTTTACACTTTTCTTTACATTGTTCCACTTTCCTAGATATTAAAATTTGAATACAGAGAATGCAACAACATTTGAACATGTTTTCTAGATATTCAACACTTTACATCTTTCTATAAAAATAGAGATGGGAAATTAAAGAAAGTAAACGCGGTTATTGCCATCAGAAGACTTTGGTTGGCTAAGGAGAAAGGTGTTGGCATACTGTATGTACTAATTTAGGGGTAGAAATCAGAAGAAAGTAGAGGTTTGTGCTTACTACCCATTGTCTAGTCAAATATTTAACTGTAGAAGTTACATGTTAATTCACATGACTGAGTAATTACTATGTTAGCCACTTTTCCTAGTTCAGGGTACCATGACGCAAGCTTGATAGAGGTTTGTGCTTACTACCCATTGTAAAAGTTCCACCTTGTCAAGTTTTAGGCACTCAAATACATTCAGACTAAATTACTAATAACTATCTCTTAACTTGAAGAATATTTAAGTCTGATATTATAACTTATATGATATTTGTCCATTTTTTTACTTTCATTTGTTGTATAATAATGTACCCTTTGGTGTTCTGATTTAGTGCTGTTTTTATTGCAAGTTTTTGCAAACAATGCCATATTTAAAAATCTAGGCGTGGTTCTATATCACATGTTAGGGACCCAGAATTCAGTTATGTTTGTATTGTTATTCGAAGTATATGCCATATTTGAAAATCGTGATCTTTTACTCCTCCCGGTTACCTTGCTTTATGTCAAAAGAGTATGTTGGTGTGTGATGTTATAACACTTGTTCCTGCTATACTCCCTGAACACGTAACTTAACAATATTTTAGTCGCTTCTGATTGTTATGATCTCTACGGTAACTATTGAAGATATGATATCTTGGGTAAATGAATATGCACATTATTGTAGGTCATTGGATGTTCTTGATTGGGATTTTCAGTTTTGGTAGGAAAAACTTAATTTTCAACTATGTATGTAAACTGTAAAGAGGTGGTAATATATGCCAAGAAAGTTAAAAGGGTTTGAAGGTGAAAAAGATTGATTCAAAATTGATAGGAATTAGGATAGTCTTCTTTAGGATTGGGATCTCTATATTGTTCTCCATCCATTTCAACCTCTACTTCATGATATTTCTCAAAGATGAGGCTTTCTCTTTAATATCTGTTTATAAACTAGGATTCATTGATCTTCTGTTGCGTATGATACCATTCCCTCCCAATCAAATTAATCATGCTTCTTAATTGATATATTTATAGTAAATCAGAGTTCGGTTGCCCGCTTTTCTTTGTAAGGTCTAGCAATTTTCTGTAAGAACAAAGCAGTCATATGTATTTCAGGATCTGTTTGCTTCTTGGTGCCGTCATTAGTTTTGGCTCCTTTGAGGCCACTTTGTGAAACAAGTTGAATATTAAACAGTGACCTTCTACAGATCTCTCTGGTGGAGACACTCAAAGGACTGGATGCATCAGATGTCTAGTTTTAAAGTTTATGGTTGCCACAAGCCTACAACGACTTTGTGAAAAGAGCACTTCAATTAATATTATCATCAATATTATTTTCACACTACAAAGTTTTCTCTTGGTTTGGTCCTTATTCTTGGGGTAGATGACATCTAGGGCAACTAGCTGAAGAATAAACTCCAATCTTCTTGCTTTGAACGGATAATATAAGGGTGTAGTATTGTTTACCGTAACCAGATATATACTCTACTCGCTAGTTACTCAGATTAGGTGGTTTAACATACCCCAGGACATTAGATTACTTGCTCCATTATAGTCTAACTGCAAGATCACGTAGTAGTGTACTCAACAGATAACATGAGGTAATTTGTTCCCTTATAAAGATACTAACGTCTCGTTAAGTTGCACTATCTAAACATCGATAATTAGCCGATCTTTATTCCAAACATTTCTCACAGTCACGTCACTAAACACACTTAAGTTTTATATGTATTTTGTTAATTGGGTCAGAGAAGTTGACTTTAGTTGAGAGTGTTAAAGGAAGCTACATATGTTCCCAAGTTATATGCACGTTGTATTCTTTGTATTCTTCTCCTTTTGTTTGAATTTGTTTTGTTTCATAATTTCTTTGGGTTTCCTTTAGGGCTTACCCTCACTAGTTTGAGTAAGAAGAGTTGAATAATTAAGGGAAGTTATTATGATGAAATTTTCTCAGATTGAGTCAGACTCTGGGATATGGGTTTAATTAAAATTAACAATGTTTTTAGAAATGGAGGATTTGCAGATATCTTTGCTGGGAACATAGTCATATCTGTTTCCCAGCAGCTTGATATTCTAATATTAGAATATGTAATTCAGAACTTTATTTTTACTTGAAGAAAGCACATAGAGCTTGATATAGAATAAAGCGTTTGATAGACAAGGATCTGAGATTTGCAGAAGAATGAGCGGCACCATCAAGAACGCGTATATGCAATTCATTGAACCAATTTCTAGATTGAATTTTTTTTTTTTTTTTTTTTTTTTTTTTTTTTTTTTTTTTTTTTTTTTTTTTTTTTTTATTATTTTTATTATTATTTTTTTTTAAGGGTTTCCCCGGTGAAATATATTAACACCAAAAATGATCAAGTACAAATGTAATGTGGCTGAAGAACCACATTAACCTCAAGCAAAAGCTTGAAAAACCTATGTTTATGACAAGCCATAAACATTCCAACTCTAGCTATATACGAATAGAAATATGTTGAATTTAGAGCAGGTTAGGATGGATTTGTGCAAGTTTGTTATGGAGGTTTTTTTATTATTATTTTTTTTAAGGGTTTCCCCGGTGAAATATATTAACACCAAAAATGATCAAGTACAAATGTAATGTGGCTGAAGAACCACATTAACCTCAAGCAAAAGCTTGAAAAACCTATGTTTATGACAAGCCATAAACATTCCAACTCTAGCTATATACGAATAGAAATATGTTGAATTTAGAGCAGGTTAGGATGGATTTGTGCAAGTTTGTTATGGAGGTTTTGCTTATTACTAGTATTATACTATATCTATCGAACTATCCATAGCTAAACTATTTGCTTTATTTATTGTGCAATTGCATGCTTTATTCTGCATTCTGCTGTTGTTGTTACCTTGCTGTTGGTAGACATATATATCAGCGTTAAACCTAAAATTGATTCGTTTATTTGGTACTTATAACTTTATAATGTTCAATCATGACAAGTCAGATTGTACGCAAACAGTTGCAATAATCTAGACTTGCACCATGGCCTTAATAAATTTAGTAAAAGCATAATCCTTACCAGCTCAATGTGTTTCAGGTTCTGGATTCTATATCGGGCTAAGCAAGACGGCCCTGTAGTAATGGTGAGCATTGATTTATTATGTCATATAAGTTTGTTAGATGCTGTTGCGAGTGTAGAATTTTAGATTGGCTTTGTATATAGTTAAAAAGGAGACCAGTGAAAATATGCTTTCTGAAACTACTTTTTGAAAGGGAGGGGAAGAGGCAACTACTTTTCTCTCTTGAGATATGTGGGTTGGCCTAATTTTCATTTTTCCCCATGAAAAGAATACTTTTATCTCTATCAATACCTCTAATAGTCGAGGTAGGGCGGTCACTTCTATTCTGATTAGGAGTTTAGGACAAACTCCCCTGCTTGCANAAAAAAAAAAATGCATGGCTACATGCACATTAAATCACTGCAGGACAGTATAATTAGTTTAGTATACTTCTAATGTGATTCTTATATTTGCGTAATATAGGGCTGGAGGCATCCATGGGAAGGGCACGGGCATGGACATGGAGACGAACATTAGGTAATTTCATTTGTTGTCTATGACATACTATGTTGCCACAACCTAAATTGATTTTTTTTCTCTCCTGCTTTTGAGTCAAATAAATCCTGTTTATACCACTGATTTATATATAGTTGCCTACAAATTGATCATTTTGTCTACCACTTTTACTTTTCGATAAATGGCTACTTAGCTACTTATGTAGGTACAAAATGTTTAATATATAGGGAAGCCACCGAAGTTAGGCGCAAGACCTAAAAAAGGCTCTGCAACTTTGTAAAATTCAAAGGAGGCCACCCAAACATAAAACCTGTGTTTTATATCAAAATGGCCAAAAGCTAATAAAAAAACACCAATGAATAAAATCTGTGTAATCTTAAAACTTTGAAGTATAAATTTTTGGTGGTCAAGACGTTAAAAAGATTAAATATATTTGGTAGTGAAACTTGATGATGGTGGTATTTAAGAAGGGGAGGGGCAGTGTTTGTATGTGTTAAATTTGAATTCAAATTAGATTCTTATGAAGTTTTCAAAATTTGTGTTACTTTTTAAATTTAAAATTGAACCAAATGACGTCAATTATGTCCAAAGGACATAAATTGAAATCGTTGACGTCCTTTAGATGTTTTAGTAGTCACTAGTCGGGAAACATGATCTGAATTTTTTTCAACTTGGTATACATTTAAACTATGCAAGATTATGTTTCTGTTGTGGCTCCTAGAGAAAACCTGTCTTAGGTATTTTATCTCTGGCAGACAAATGAATATGGTGGGTAGAAAATTACAGGAATGAAATTTATCTTTGTTAAACGTACTGTAACAATTAATTTGGGTAGAAAATACCTTTTTTCTCTATCCTAGCACATTGATGTTTAAATCTTGATGTTCTCTTTGTTCCGTGTGCGACTGATTTGAAGAAATGCCAGTGGTTTTTATGTTTATTTAAGCTTTGCGTATTTGATTAATTTGATTCCTAAATTGTGTAATTTCTATCAGGTGTCCAGATGATCAAAAGAGACCATAAAACTATTTCGTGATCGGCACAACCTGTGTTTCAGTGATACACTGCTTTTCTTTTTCTCAAATAAAATGATGACTAAGGTGTTGTAAACGAGTTGTGTGTAATTCTATATTTGTATTGTCAACTTCATTTGCTCTTGTTTAGATGGCGTATTTTGCTCTTGTTTAGACTTGAACACCGCCGTCCTAGCTTGTGTCGTGAATTCCAGTTTTTAGTTGCTCAAATCACCACCATTGGTAAACTTGTGCAGTTTTGCGTTATAAGTTTCAACAATTCAAGCGCTTTTGGTTCATTGACTGTACTTTTAACAAAGAATTGGCTCAACTATTTTCTTTCCGTACAATGGTAAATATACAATTTGTTTTTGTCGATCAAATTTTGACAAAGAACAAACCACCTTTATATGGTCATGCCAATCAAACCTTTTACGCTAGTGGTAATAAGGCCTCTAAGACGTGTCCTTATTAGCCAGGCACAAAGAAGCCGTGTCATGATGGGAAAAAAGGGAGTAGTCGGTCTGCCAAGACCGAGTTGTGAGTTGTGGGTGCCGACGGTTCAAAAAGTAGCTGTTGGTGATTTATATAAAAAAAGAACTTTTTTTATTAACTTTTATACTGTCTAAATACTAAATACTTTTTTATTTTATACACATTTTCAGAACATTTCAAATCTCATTAATACAACAAACTGGAGCTTCAAGAATCCAAAAAACTCGATACCACGAAACATGATACATAGAGATCGTTATGGTGCTCATGATCGTCTAATGGCTGGTTATTTCTTTGAAACCAAAATGTATGACGAAGACATTCCGTACTCGGTTCCGAATGAGCCGATAACTATTCACACGCATTGTTCGGGAAGTAACTGATAATTTGACCTATTTTCAACAAGGTAGTGATTGTTCGGGAAGACCCATTGATGTATTGTACTTCAACAATTCGTCAATTGACATACGACACCGTTCCTGATACTCTAGACGAAAATTTGCAAATGGGTGTGGAAACTTCCCGTGAGTCTCTTGAAATTTTCTGTAAGGCTATTATGGACTTATATAGAGAGGATTTTTTGCGAAGACATACTCATACTGATGTCGAAAAACTCTGCTTATCACGAAGAGAAACATGGGTTTCTTGGGATGTTAGGAGGCATTGATTGTATGGGGATGGCCGTTAGCTAATTGCCTAAATGCATATAGTGCTCAATATTGTAGGGTTGATCACGAGCCACGTCGATTCATTTTATTAGAAGTAGTTGTCTCACAAGACTTATGGATTTGGCATACGTTCTTTGGTGTTTTCGGGGAACGAACAACGACGTCAACATTATACATCAATCGCCTATTTTCAACGATCTCAAAGACGGGAAAGCACCGGTGGTTCCGTTCGTGGCTAACGACGCGCCTTATAAATTAGGATATTATCTTACTAACGGGATGTATCACAATGTTTGTTCTTGTTAAGCCTATTTCATAGTTACGTGCGAATGATGTGAAGCGAATAAGGTATAAGCAAGCGCACGAAACAACAAGAAAAGATGTGAAACGAGCATATGACACAATAAAGAAAAAGTTGGCTATAAAAAAAATCTCGCACAGTTGATGACTCTTAAAAAAATAATGAAATGATGCATACATGCATCATATTACATGATATGATTCTAAAAGACATAAAGAAGACAATCTCTCCACTTTTATCTAGAGGAGCAACATCGTGATGATTATCTCGTACGAACACATGAACAAAACATTACTAGTTATCAGCGATTAGTCAACGAGGAAGCTCATCTAAACCTTAAAGCCGATTTAGTGAAACACATTTGGCGTTGAACCATTTGCGTTTTAGATTTAGTAAGTAAAGGAAATGATGTTGTCAATTTTGGATATCTTATTTATTTTAATTCCAGATCTTCTATTATTTGTGAAATATGCCTAGAGAATAATCCAACTTTTTACTCTGTTTATTATTTTTTTTCTCCAAAATATTCTTGAAACACACTATTTCTTTACCTTATCTTCTACAATTCTTTTCAAATGACTGATTTTCTTTCCAAGGAACAATCAATACCCTTAACTTGCGGACATATATCTAAAAGCTAAAATCCCACTTTTATAATAGACAGGAGAATCATTTTTTAATTTATTTGGTACGAATTTAAATAAACTAACTGATATTCAATTTAAAGTTGCACTTGTGAAGCAAGAAGAGTCTAGCCATGGTGGACAAAAACTACACTTGTCGAGACAATGCAACCAAAAAAATGTTTGCTCTTGCACAAATGTATCTATCGAAATCTCTTTGAAAATTACCATACTACTCATATAAACAAAAATATCATAATGAACATGTATATATTGATGAAAAGAAGTTGGATTGCCATTAAATATGACCAAATAAAAACTTACATAATCATCAAACTAGACATTTCTTAGACCCTACCAAGCTCCAAAACATCATCATCAAAGACAAACCAAACGAAAAAGCAACAAAATTATGACATTCGATTCTTCTTTTCCTTTGTTCACCTTCCAATAGGCTTTGCTATTATATTGTTATACTAATTATTAACTTATAGAGATTTAGTATATTCCATCATGCATTCTTATGGCTCATACACACTTTGGTCAGTCTCTGGGTAGCCCTCTTGCCTTTCATACTCTTCCATTGTGTCAAACTCATACTTTGATTTCTGATTATTATTATTATTCCTGTAATACCCTTCACCATTGTCACTCACTTCTTCCTCATAGCTAGTTCCTTGGTTGTTGCCATTGTTGTTGTTTGGATCATAAGAGTACTTCCCATTCTCCAAAAACCTTGTATCACTCAATCCTTGTTGCTCAACCATGTTTTCGTTGTTCTCGTAGTTGTTGTAGCCATTGTTTTCCTCTTTCAAGCTTGTGAATTCGTTGCCATTATTGTAGCCAGTTTTCTCATTTTCGAAGGTCATGTAGTTGTTGTACTTGTTGTCGTTGTTGCTGTAGCTATTGGTCGTGTAACCATTGTCATTGTTGTTGTAGCCATTGGTCTTGTAACCTTTGTCATTGTTGTTGTTATAGCTATCAGTTTGGTAGCCATTGTTGTTGTTGTAGCTATCAGTTTGGTAGCCATTGTTGTTGTTGTAGCTATCGGCTTGGTAGCCATTGTTGTTGTAGCTATCGGTTTGGTAGCCGTTGTTGTTGTAGTTATCGGTTTGGTAGTTGTTGTTGTAGCTATTGGTCTTGTACCCATTGTTCTGATTCATCGAGCTTGAGTATTCATTGCCATTGTTGTTGTATTGGTTGCTATACATGTTCTGGTTGTTGTTGTAACCATTGTATCCATTCTCCTTCTTGTTGTAGCCGTTGTTCTCGTTCATCGAGTTAGAGTAGCCATTCCCATTGTTTGAGTAACCATTATTATTAGTGGAGTAACTCTCACTACTTAGCAACTTCTCGAATGGTGTCTCCTTCTCCGCCAACGTGAACTCGTCGTCAGATCCAGGAGTCCCTTTCTCCTGTGTCTCGTCTACGGTTCCATTCTCGGAACCCTCTTGGGAGTGAGTGTGATACTCCTCCGAGGAAAACTCACTTGATCCTTGACCATACAGTCCATAACCATATTCTTTCTCAGCTGGTGCCGGTGCAGGAGCCAAAACTGGCTCGTTCACTGGCTCTAGCACTGGCACTGGTGTAGGAGCCAAAACTGGCTCGTTCACCGGTTCTAGCCCTGGCACCAGCACTGGAGCGGGTGCTGGTGCCGCTGAGGACACAACATTTTGTGAATGTGAAAGGTAATGAACGATCTTAGTAAAGAACTTGCTCTCTCTAGCATGTGGTTGGATGGATAAAGAAAGGATAGTGAGCAAGAAAAAAGAAAAAGACAACGTCTTACCAAAGGAGGCCATGACACAAAAAATGAGTGTTGGTTGCAAGCTTTGTGAATTGTGATTCCAGAATTTGCTAATTTATAAGATGTTTAACCGGATTAAGATGCGTGGATTGAGGTTGTGGGGTAACCCTAAAAAGTGAAAATGATGTATAGTGATGGACTGTCTTTGCATGTGCATTTATAATGAGAATGTTTAATGGGTGGGCTTAGGGATGCACCCATTTCACGCTATCATAAATAATTACTATCTACTTTTTAGTTAAGGATGGCAGACAAGGAGTACAATATATTGTTATATGTTCATACCTAACTCTTTAAGACATTATCTCAATAAATATTTGACAAAATTATGTTGTGTTTGTAACTTTATAGGTTCGTTATTTTAGATCAAAAGGTAGGTTCAACAATTATTATGGACTTATGGTTCATATAGACTTGCCTAATCTGTATAACTTTTGTAGATATGTACTCTGTATATTAGTGGTTAATTACATTGTATTTTTTATATGGTGATTTTCATTCTCGATTTGATATTGATTTTTTGCCATTTCCATATTTTTTTAACAAAGCTCAAGATCTAAATTGTCGTCATTCTACTTTGTTACTTTTAATGTTAAAAATGGTCTTGATTCTTATTTGTAAATACTTTATATCGATCTTATATTGTTATAAAAAGAGATAATACATATGTAGATCATCCGAGTATCAAGCTCTTCGTATTAAGACCATCCAGGTATTGAATAAGTTATATAGATCATGCGAGTATCAAGCTCTTCTTCACTATGGTACACAAATATTTTAAACAAATATAGTTGATGCTCTAACTTGGATGTAGTAACAATATAAACAGTAACCTATAACATTTCTATGAAAGTTTTAAAATCTCATTGTGAATGCTCTTAGGTATAAATCTCCAATAACAAAACTATTAGGATTCTAATATTTGTCATTTGGGTTACGGATATCTGTACATCCTCTCTAAAGTGATTCCAGTACTCCGCTAATTTCTTTTATTTTTATTTTTATAATTTTTTTTATTAAGAAATTACAAAACAAAAAGTACGAAACTGAAAATGTAAAGTTTGACCAAAAAAAAAAAAAAAAAAAAAAAAAAAAAAAAAAAAAAAAAAAAAAAAAAAAAAAAAAAAAAAAAAAAAAAAAAAAAAA
>LBNU01027320.1:32066-75123 GCA_014162995.1 Artemisia annua | reverse complement strand
GTTGTTGCCTTTGATGTTTGGGCTTAGGGACTGAGGGTCCAGTGGCGAGTGACTTGGGTTGAGCCACCTTCCTGGTCCCTTGTCCCTTCTTCCTCTTCACCTTCTTGGTGGGAGAGGGAACTGGTGAAACTTTGTTGTCACCCTGGATAGCAGAGAGCATATATGTGGTCAGGGCGACTGGTGTAACCTCAGTAGGGTCACGAGAGTAATTAGTCTTATGTAAGACTTCAGGTTCAAAGCCTACGCCGTCAGGCTTGATGTACTCGGACCCTAACAAGTCTTGCAGGGCATAGGAAATAAATCTAGGATAGGACATGAGTTTTTGCCTAGATTTCCCACCCAATTTTGCAATGAGGTCCCTGAAGATTATTTCCCCAAGGTCAATTTTTATACCCTCCAAGAGACAATACACTATCATTGCTTGAGTAGTGTTCAGTTGCTCAGTGGAGGATTTTTTGCCCCCAAGGACTTGAATGACAAAGGTCATCAGGATCCTCCAGGGGGCAGGAAACCATGTTTTGATTATTGGGGCTTTGGATAGAAGGGCCCCTGGGGTCACATCAGGATGATGCTTATCATATGGCCCTAGTTCCAGCAAGATTGCTTTCACATCCTCTTCCTTGGGCAGGGGAGCAAAGGTCTCAGTGTAATCAAGCCCATTAGCTTTGATAAAAGTTTTATAAGTGAGGGTCAGGGGCTTTTTCCCATTTTTCACTGAGAACCTTATAATTGCATCCTTTGGTGCATCAGGGTTTTCAACCACTGCTGTGCACCAAAATTCCCTCAAGTAATCATGATAGATGATAGAGGGGGTTTTTGTGAATGCGGTGAAGAGAAAACAGTTTTGAAGGTATTTAACTACATCTTTTTAGTTTTGAAATCCTTCTGGGTAAGCAAAGTTCCCCACCACATTGTTTTTGGTCAGGTCAACGCTCTCCATTTGGTAGTCAACGTTTGGAGCGTATGTAATAGCTTTCGAAGAGGCCATTTTTGGTTAAAAAGTGGTCGGAGTTTTGGTCGGAAAAGAGAGCGCACACACAGAGTTAAAATAATTTGCAAAGGTTTGGTTTTTTTTGTTTTTAAAAATTATGAAAGCATATATGTGTGTGTTTTTAGTGTGGGGTTATTTATAGGAGAGAGATTTAGGGTTTTGGAACTTGTGGATATCAAAGCATTTATAAATTGATAATTTGAATATTTAATATCCGCATTTAATTCTCTCTCTTCCACTCCCCTCGTTTTTCGCAACTGTCAAGGTGAACAGTTGTGCGTCTCTGCAAAAGTGCACTTTTGCAGAGATGACATCACCACATTAGATGTAATGTGAGTGTGGGCATTTAATGCCAAGTTGGTTTGGTGAGGGATTGTGGGGGCCCAAGATGTGTTTACCAGAAAGGATAAAAGAACATATATTCTTATATTAAATATATGCAGTTACCAATCCTAGGACATTTACTAACTAATACTTAGAGCATTTAGTTTGACATTTAATGCCCCATTTAACTGTCCTGAGGCCCCAATTCCCTGAATGTCTTCACATCAGTGAGTGACAAGTTTTTTATTCAGTGAGTAACACAATTATTTGCACACTGAGAATTGGGAGGTGTTCAGGGACCTAGGAGAGGTACTTCATGGTGAACATATTAATCAGTGGTCTGATTATCAATGTCCAACATGCCCAAATCAGCTTTCAGTCTGGTGAAAGTGGGTTCATCCAGGGGTTTAGTAAAGATATCAGCAAGCTGATACTCAGTTGGGATGAAAAGTAGTTCAATCTCTCCATTCATGATGTGGTCCCTGATGAAATGATATCTGATATCAATGTGTTTGGTCCTTTGATGAAGCACAGGGTTGTTGGATATGGCAATAGCACTGGTGTTGTCACAAAAGATGGGTACACTTTTGTAATGGATGCCATAGTCACTGAGTTGACTTTTCATCCACAGCACATTTGCACAACACCCTGCTGCAGCCACATACTCAGCTTCTGCAGAGGACATGGCTACTGATTGTTGCTTCTTGGTGCTCCAACAAACAAGTTTTCCCCCAAGAAATTGACAGGACCCTGAAGTACTCTTTCTATCCATGTTGCAGCCTGCATAGTCAGAATCAGTGTAACCCTTAAGATCAAATCCTGAGCACTTAGGGTAGTACAAACCAAGGTTTGGAGTACCCTTCAGATACCTGAGAATTCTTTTCACAGCAGTAAGGTGTGATTCTTTAGGGTCAGACTGATATCTAGCACATAGGCAGACTGCAAACTGAATATCAGGCCTTGAGGCCAGGAGATACATCAGTGATCCAATCATTCCTCTGAACAGGGTTTGATTCACTGATTTTCCAGTGAGGTCAGGACCTAGGTCATTTGGAGGAGTCATTGGGGTTTTAACTGAAGCACAGTCACTGAGGTCATACTTTTTCAGTGTGTTCCTGATGTACTTCTCTTGACTGATGGAGATACCTTGATCAGTCTGTTTGATTTGTAGTCCAAGGAAGTATGTGAGTTCACCCATCATGCTCATTTCAAACTGTGTGGTCATCAGTTTCTCAAACTGTTTGCACAGTTTATAGCTTGTAGAGCCAAAGATGATGTCATCCACATACACTTGGACCAAGATTACATCTTCCTTTGTTCTGTAGATAAACAAGGTGTTGTCTATCTTTCCTCTGACAAATTTGTTCTGGATCAGGAAGGCTGAGAGTGTGTCATACCATGCCCTAGGAGCTTGCTTCAGTCCATAAAGGGCTTTGTCAAGCTTGCAGACATGGTTGGGAAACTCATAGCTTTCAAAGCCAGGGGGCTGTTGAACATAGACTTCCTCTTTGAGTTTACCATTCAGGAATGCACTCTTGACATCCATTTGGTAAACCTTGAAGTTCATGTAAGTGGCATAGGCAAGGAAGATCCTGATGGCTTCCATTCTAGCAACAGGGGCAAAGGTTTCTTCATAATCAATGCCTTCCTGTTGGTTGTATCCTTTGGCCACAAGCCTTGCCTTGTTCTTGATAACAGTCCCATTTTCATCAGTCTTGTTCTTGAACACCCACTTCATGCCAATGACTATAACACCCTGAGGGCATTCAACTAAAGTCATGACATCATTCTTATCGAATTGTTCAAGTTCTTCGTGCATGGCCTGAACCCAACTTGGATGTTTCATGGCCTCTTTTACAGTCTTGGGTTCTATGATTGATATGAATCCTACATACAGGCACTCATTGGCTGTGGCTGCAGTGAGCTTGGCAGCCATTCTTCTAGTGAGCATTCCCTCAAAGACAGGTTCACCAATGATGTTAACAAGCTCAATGTGTTGATGTCTGGACCATCTTTCTTGAGGTCTAGGATATGTGTTTGAGCTTGTGGATGCCTGATATGCAGGTGGAGTGGGTTCTGGAACAAGGTTCTGAGGCTCCTCTAGAGCAAGGTTTTCAGTGAGTTCATATTGGGTGTTGTTTTAAACAGGTTCCTGAACATCTGGTTCAGTGTGGGTTAACTCATTTGAAACTTGTTGAGCTTCAACAAACTCACTGATGGTAGGTTGTGAGGAAGAATGTAGTATGAAAAGTCAGCATCAGCTTGATATTGAGTGGAAGGACTAGACTCAGGATGATATTCATCAGGAGGGTATCTTGATGAGTCATTAATTCCAATTTCTTCCACTGAGGAGTTTGAGAACTGAATAGCCTCAGGGCTTTCATCAAAGGTGATGTGATAGGTCTCCTCAGTTTGTTGCCTTCTAGTGTTGTACACCTTGAAGGCTTTTGAGACCAGTGAGTAACCAAGAAAATATCCATCATCAGCTTTGGCATCAAATTTGCCTAGGTGATCCTTGTGATTATGAATAAACACAGGACACCCGAACATATGAAAGTAGCTGATGTCAGGGATTCTACCCTTGAATATTTCATAAGGGGTTTTCTTGTGTCTTTTGATGATGATAGACCTGTTTTGAGTGTAGCAAGCTATTTTGACAGCTTCAGTCCAAAAGTGTTTTGAGAGGACTGAACCATTTAGCATTGTTCTAGCTACGTCAATGAGTGTTCTGTTCTTCCTCTCAGCAACTCCATTTTGTTCAGGAGTGTATGGAGAAGAAAATTTTTGTGAAATTCCTTTCTCATCACAGAAGCGCTCAAGGTCCTGATTTCTGAATTCAGTCCCATTGTCAGTCTTGATTTGTTTTACCTTAATGTCATTTTGATTTTCAATGTTCCCGACAAAGGACATGATTGCTTCAGCTGCATGACTCTTTTTGGTCAGGAAGTATACCCAAGTGTATCTTGAGTATTCATCTACAATGACCAGAGTATACTTCTTATGGTGAATGGACATTGGACTGACAGGTCCAAAGAGATCCATGTGAAGGAGGTGAAGGCAGCTTTTGATTGAAAAGTTTTGTTTTGTTTTGAAGGAGGCCCTGTGGTGTTTTCCTTTTTCACAAGCAGAACAAGGTTTGTTCTTTGTGAACACCAGGGAGGGCAGGCCAAGAACTTTGTTTTGCTTGGCCAGGTTGTTGATGTACTTGAAGTTGAGGTGAGAAAATCTTTTGTGCCAAAGCCAGTTTATTGTTTAACTTGCCTTTGTGAAAAGACAAGTCCCATTTTGAGTAAGAGTTGACATGTCTAGGACATAGACATCATCTCTCCTGGGAGCAATCAAAACTACTTCCTTGTTGGCATTGAAGATTGTCCCTCTTTTGTCGTCAAACTGAACTATGTACTTAGAATCACATAGTTGACTGACACTGATGAGATTGTACTTGAGACCATTAACATAAGCAATTCTTGTAAAAACTATACCATTACAGTTTACTGAACCATAACCTTCAGTGGGAGCTGATGAGTTATCACCAAAAACTACTTTGGGTCCTGGTTCCTCTACGTATTTGTGCAGATACTGTTTCACACCAGTCATACTTCTTGAGCATCCACTATCCAGATGCCAAACAGGATCCCTGGCATGTTTCTGCACAAATAGTAAACTCGGTTAGTTTTTCTTGCTAACCCACTTCCTGGTGGGCTTGGGTCTGAGAGACTTTTTGAATTGGTTAATGGACCCATGGTCAGTGGTGGAGTGAACAGAACTTCCACAGATTTTGCATTTGATGTTTGAAGAGGACTCAGTAGACTGAGATGTGTTTGGTGTCAGTCCTCTTCTAGTATTTATGACATTGTCATGTCCTGATGCATCATGGGAAGGATCTCCACATATGTCACAACATGGATACATGAGACAATCAACAGGATGATGGTCAGCAAATCCACAGTGAGTGCATGGTTGGTAAGGCTTAGCCTTTTGCTTTTGGTTCTGTTTTGAGGTTGAGGCATGCTTGTGAGCCTGAGCTTTGTAGCTAGCCTGAGCCTTCAAAGAGGTGGTGTAGGTCAAGTGATCAGATGTTCTGTGGTCTTCTTGTTTGCATACCATGCAGAACAAGATTCTAAAACAATCATCAGTGGGATGATTTGTATAGCCACACAGTTCACATCTTTTCATGGGCTTGTTTGACGGTTTTTGTTTGGTGGAGCTTGAGGAAGCTGAAGTTGGTTCCTTATCTTTTAACTTTGTTTTTTCAGTTGATTCCAGCTTTTCACTCAGTTTCCTGACAAGTTCAGCCAACTGATCATATTTTGAATCAGTGCTGTCAGGTTTGACCTCAGTGGAGGTAGGTGGTGTTGAGGCTTCAGTGGGAGCTGACACTGTTTTGTTTTGTTCAGAGTTGGGCCTTTTCAGGATCGTTGTGCCTAAACCAGCTCTCTCCTTGGGAGAGTGTTGGGAGTAGACAAGAGGTCCTATATCAGAACATGGTTCAGCTCCCTGAAGGACTTTCAGTGGTGGTAAAGGAGTTTGGGGTGCTGTTTCAGATTCATTGCTATCTTCAGCACAACTGGAGTCATCAGTGACTCCTAGTAACTCCTTAATGGCCTGACTTTCAGGCACTAAGATTTTTCCAGTGTCAAAGTTTGGCATGATGTCATCAGGGTTGAATCTTTCAATCCAATCCTTTGACTTAGGATTCATTTCCTTATCAAAGGATGTGCCAGCAGGCAGGAACTTCCTCTCACTGGGGGATTCAGTGAGATGGTCCTCTCCTATTACTTTCTTTTTGGTGCTGGGAATCAGACTGACTGTGTCATAGAGTCTGGGATTTTTCTTAGTCCAGCTCTCTATGACATCCTTTTCTTTCTTAAGTTCTTCTTGAAGAGCATGATTTTGTTTAACTAACTCAGTGTTTTGAATTTGTAGTGTGACATTTTCAAGTTTGGTTTGCTTTAATGCAAGAAGCTCTTCTCTACACTTACTTAGTTCAAAAACAAGTTTGTTATATTTTGACAATAGATTCAATCTTTGCTCTTCAACAAACTTAAGATCAACATTGATATAATTCAAGTAAGATTGCCAATCAGAATCATCATCCATAGAAAGTAAGATATTTACCTTCCTCATGGTGATGTTGACCCATTCACCATTTCTGGCATGACTTTTGCCCACAGCCAGTTTGTTATCATCTGAGAGTGCCATTAGTGCACTGACATGAACTTCTTCTTCATCTTCTGAGGATATTGATACCTCATCCCAGTCAAAAGTTTCAGCAACTAGCCCTTTGTTTTTAGCCTGTGAAGGTTTGGGGGCCTGAGGTGACTGAGGGGCTGAGGAAGCTGCCTCCAGAAGTGCAAGTTTGGCTTTGGCTTTTCTATACTTAGATTCAAAATCCTTTTGAGAACTGTTCTCAGTTTTGTTTTGAAAGTATTGTGGGGACTGAAGCATTTTAGGTTGGAACTTAGGTCCTGAAGAGTTGTTTCCTGAAAATCTGTATGAGGGTTCTGAGGTTGTTTTTGAGAAACATTCTTTTGCAAAATGACCCTTTTTGCCACATTTAAAGCATTCAGTGTTTTCATTTGCTTTTGCTTTTGAAAAAGTTTTGTTCCTACTGATAAAACGTTTTGAGTTTGCAAGGAGTGCCCTTTCTTGAAATTCAATTTGTAAATCATTTAGGTACTCCTCACTGCTCCTCTCATCTGCCTCATCATCAGAGTTTTCTTGAAAGTCCTGCACAATACCATTTGAATAGAAAGCAGTTGATATGGGTGAGCTGGTCAAGGTCTTTTTGACATCTTGAGCTTTTGGGTATCTTCTAGAGATTAGGTTATCCTCATAGAGAAACTTACCATAAATCTCAGCCAGCTCAAGATTTTGAAGGTGGTTGGCATTTCTTAGACCCTGAGAGAAGTTTAACCACTTCTCAGGGAGACAGTTGACAAAGCCAACATTAATTTCATGCTTAGACAGGGTGACACCGTCATTGGTCAGTTCATTCAGAAGGGTTTTGTAACGGGTATAGGTCTCTGAGAGACTTTCAGAGTCTTTGGCCCTGAAAGTGTTATACTCAAGTTTCAGGTCCATTATCCTGTTTTCCTTGGTATCTGAGGGGCCTTCATAGCTGTGAACCAGGTCAGTCCAAGTCTGCTTAGCAGTTGAACAATTTATGACTGATTCCATTATATCGTCATGAAGACAAGATATAATGATGCTTTTTAGGCGTTGGTCTTGATTTACCACCCTTCTCTCATCAGAGGTCCATTGACCTTCAGGTTTAACTAAGCCTTCAACGGTTTTAGGGACATATGGACCCTCATTAATCAGTGTGATATAATAAGGTTCCATCCCAGTCAAGTAGCAAAGCATGCGCTTTTTCCACTTGTTGAATTTTCCAACCTCAAGTCGGGGAGCAGTAGCATTATAGCTTCCTCCCTTTTTATCGACTAGTTGGGGTACATCATTATCAGCCATGGTAGGATCTTGATTTTAAAAACTTTTGAGCACTCTGTTGTTTTAAAGTTTTATAAACCTGGCTCTTATACCACTTGTTGGTCTCGTTTACACAGATAAACTAACTATAGAGATAGTCTAAACGTGCACCATGCTAAGATAATGATATAAAATACTTTGAAAGATATTTGAACAAAACGTAAAGTAAAGAGAGTAATTTTTCAACATTTAATTCTTATTAGAAATCAATCAAAGAATTATACCCAAGTGTTTGCGGAACAACACTTGGGATTGAAATGACAAGTATGGTATGACTCCTCACTAAACTCAAGCTAAGCTAGAGTGACAACTAAAGGTCCTACTGAGCTATCTCAGGGACTAGGTTGTTCTTTGGAGGAGTAAAAGTTGTTTGTGAATGTCTAAGCATTAATTGCACAAACTTGTCAACTTTTACTCCTCTCTTATGTTACCTATTTATACACAAGTATTTTACAACCTTTATGATAAAGACAAATGATGACCTAAGCTAGTAGAGACAAAATACTTACATATTTTGTCTCTGTTACATTAGGCTATTTTGGGCAAAAGACAATTCTACTTTCTGATTAACAGTGATGACACTGTCCCTGACATTTTGCCTTTCAGGGAAAGTTTGACTTCAGGTGATAGGGACCACGTCTTATCTCTTCAAAACTTTCCCGCTCCATCCCGCCTAATCTTCAGTCCTTAGGTCTTCATTCTTCAGTCTTTAAATCATACTTCTTTAGTTGTTGAGGAGTCTTGGGGTTCAGTGAGCTATTGTCATCACTCACTGAACCCATCACCTTCTTCTTTGGCTAAGGTGCCACTCACTGAGAACCGCCTCACTGAGTGGAGAGGCTTCTTCTTAGACTCGTCCTTTGCATCCTGAAGGTGACTCACTGAGTAACTGTTCATTCAGTGACTTGAAGTCGTTTAAGGTTTTCCAACACTTAGCATAATTTGTGTTCAAATCTTTGTCTAATGAGACTTGGGTACTGAAGTAACCCAACATATGTTCACACTACAGTGATCTATATCATTGTCATTAGAGATGTTTATGCTCAAGAAAGTGTGAGCTATAAAACTGGATGACGTCAACAATTTCACCATAGGTCCGTAGCGTTGTATCTATGCACATAATCCTACAACAATCACATTGCTTGTATGTTTAAATGGCTGTGTTGTAAAGTTGCAAATTCACTAAAGAATCATAATGTAATACAACATCAAATGCATGAGATTCCGCTACAAAATCATATATTACAACATCAAATGCATCATACGAATGTGTTTAGATGAACTTTATCTCATAGTCGTATTGGTTACTACTCCTACTACCTTATGTGACAAAATGGGCGCTACTGCGACTAGAAAGAGCCTAGGTCGTCATATAAGAACTGACAGTCCTTAAAGGAGTGTTCGGATATGGAGGTTGTGTTGTTTTGAATTGGTAGTTTCACTTAATAGGTGTTGTTTTGTATTTAGCAGATGGCTAATATCTTGGTTTTTCCTTGCTAACCATTGGCTGTCTGTAATTCATGTATGTGTGTCTGTGAGGCAACATATGGTTTATGGATTTCCAGTGAATGTAGTAACTGGTGTAAATCATAAAGTAGTTTCCTACTAAGCATGAAAAAGGTTAATCTGTTATTTGATTTGATGCAGTATAGATAAACCAGTTTTGAATGGTTCCTACAGGAATTTTATAGCAGTGTTGAGGTTCAAGAAAAGATGCAAAATATAAGGTTTATCCTCTTATCTCAATTTTTCAAGTGCACTGGATAACTGAGAAAATAAAAGTTCATTTCAGTGGATGGCCTAGTACCTTGATTGCTTGGATCCTGTATGCTTTGGATATTCAGAATCTCTTATGGTAGGCCCTGGAAAGGTAACTATAAGTAGTGTTTGTAATTTTTTTTATAGACATTGTATTAGGAGAAAAGTTAACCAAAACGTAGGTTTCCTATTGAGAAGGGTAAAGGGACTTGGTGGGCAGTGCTGTTTCACAGGTTTTGTGGGGGGTTTCCAGGATCGAATGATCCAAACAACAACATGTACAAACATCAATGAAAGGAGCAATAAAAGGAAAACACAGAAAAATGGGTTGAACCCTTTATAAACTGATATATAATAACGTATGGGTTAACTGTTATGTTATAGCAATCTATCCATATATATACATAATGAAACGTTGCCTACATGAAGAGGCATATCGATTCCTTAAAACTAAACGCTACAATACAGTAAAACCTCTATAAATTAATATTGTTGGGACCAGGATATTTTATTAATTTAGCGAGATATTATTATATCGATAAATTAATAATTTATTAATTTAAAGAGGTTTTACATATGACTTTTAAAATTTCAAGTGTAATAATATACTAGATACAATGTATACTCGTTAAAGATGAAAAATGAATTTGAAAAACAAGTTCCAATTAAAATTTTATGAATTCATATTCACACTTTATGAAAATAAAATTAACACTTTTTGTTGCAATATAAGAAGACAACACACCAACACTTTAGTGCAATAAGGAAACATTAAGGTAAACTCAATATTGATTTGAAGTTCAACAAAAAATAACAAGTGATAATGAATTCATTTTTTACTAAACAATTTTAGGATTTTGAAGTGTATCTCTCACACACACGCATATATCAATATATATGAAATTTTTAGTAATTATTAATTTATAGTTTCGTTGGGACTAATATATATGCACTGGGATTTTAAAAAAATTATTATCTTATTAGTTTATCGATTGGGGTCCAAATTTGTACTGATCCCAAGTTGGGACCGGACAAATTATTAATTTTATCGAGGTTATTAATTTATCGAGTATTAATTTATAGAGGTTTTACTGTACTTATAACTAGGGGTGTCATATGGGTCGACCCGACCCGACCCGAACCCGACCCGAACCCGATAAGGCCTTATAGGGTCGGGTTGATTCGGGTCCAATATACCTTATCGGGTTAACGGGTCAACCCGATAGACCCGATAACCTTATAGGGTCGGGTTAGGGTTTTAGCTAATTTGTTATCGGGTTATCGGGTTGACCCGATAAACCTTATAAGACCCATTAATATATTTAAACATCTTATTCCGAAAGTGCCAAAATTGTCATTCAAGAGAAGGTAATTNTTTTTTTTTTTTTTTTTTTTTTTTTTTTTTTTTTTTTTTTTTTTTTTTTTTTTTTTTTTTTTATTGTTATGTTTACTTGTTGTTTATTTTATGCATGAGGCTTGTTACAGTTATGGTGAAATAAGTTATTTACGGTTTATTTGTGACCTAGTTTTTGCTATTTATTGTCAAATTATATGTTGTTATTTTGTGTAAATGTTGTTTTTGTTAAATTTTATGTATGAGGTTTGTTACTGCTGGAAATAGTTATTTACGGTTCATGTATATAGTAGTAACTGTTTTTTTTGCCGATTTAATTTTGACCTAGTTTTTGTTATATTTATGAGGTTTGTTGTTGCTATCGATATATTGTGATTTTGTTTGAATAGTCAATGTGAATAACCTTAAAAATAATTGCTTGGATTAAGCGAGAATTACGAGAATTTAGTGTTTGTGTACATGATTTGGTTCTGTAAGTTCATTATTTTTAGAGTTGATGTTTTAGTTGTCTAAATTTGCGTTTATGTAAATGGTGGTATACATTCAACGAAGACTGCTACGAATTTAGTATTTTCTCATGGTTTGTGTTTTTTAGTATGCTTGTTTACATGATTACTGAATTTTTTTGTTATTGCTAGTAGGGGTGTCATATGGGTCGACCCGACCCGACCCGAACCCGACCCGAACCCGATAAGGCCTTATAGGGTCGGGTTGATTCGGGTCCAATATACCTTATCGGGTTTATCGGGTCAACCCGATAGACCCGATAACCTTATAGGGTCGGGTTAGGGTTTTAGCTAATTTGTTATCGGGTTATCGGGTTGACCCGATAAACCTTATAAGATCCATTAATATATTTAAACATCTTATTCCGAAAGTGCCAAAATTGTCTTTCAAGAGAAGGTAATTGTTTCATTTTTAGTTGTATGTTAAAATTATGCATATTTAAATGAATGAGTACATGGTAATTAATTGGTATCTAATTGACGTTATTATGTTACTAATATATAATTTGGAATCCACCAATTGTTGCATTATTTAGTATTATCAATATTACATTACATATACTACTAAAGAACTTTAGTGTTGTAATTAGTAGTATTTTGGATACATAGGTTCTGTTACATTTTGTTAGTTTATGTTTCCTAAAACTCTTGCTAACTTTCTGTTCTTTCTTTTATGTTTATAGCAACTTGTTCCTTTTTATCTAGCATATTGGTCTATATTTTATGCATGAGTATGATAACTTATTATGTTCTTTAGCCGTTGATATTGTCATTTTATTTGTATCAGTTAAATTTGTTGTTTGAACTTTGAATTTTTTGGTATTGTCATTTTATTTGAATTTTTGAGAATTTTTGAGCTTGATTAAGTGTCTAACCCGATAACCCGATAAGCCCAACCCGATAAACCCGATAACCCGATAGACCCGAACCCGATAACCCGATTCCTTATCGGATCGGGTTGCGGGTTAATTTTTATTTTTCGAAAACCCGATAGACCCGACCCGATAAGAGGCTTATCGGGTCGGGTCGACCCGAATGACACCCCTACTTATAACCGTTTCTATCTGTTGGGTTTGTTGGGCTTTATTCGACACTTAATAACTTAACAAATACATATGCTAAACTTTGGCCCATTGACATTATCTTCCAACAGTTCCTCCCTAATGTCAATGCCAAATTTTCTTCTTCAATCTTGCTGGTTCTTTTTCTTTCTTCACGAGAAGATGATGAAATCATCTTCCTTGCTTCTCCTTGTTCAATCTTTCTTGTTCCTTGATGCCTTCTTGTTCATACTTTCTTCAGATCTTGATTTCTCCATGACTTTTGGTTTATTGTAGAGTTGTCATCCTTCTTGCTTTCTTACTTGCTTAGTTGTGATCGTATGATCTGTTCTTACTTGCTTTGAAACACAACGGTTTCTCTTACTTACTTTGAAACACAACGGTTTCCCTTACTTGGATCTTTGTAACAAAACGCAGCCATGGTTCTTTCTTTTCTTTCTTTATACTCGACATCTTGAATCTTGAATGATGAATTGTTATGTTGCTTGATCCCTTCGCTCTGATACCACTGTTTCACAGGTTTTGTGGAGGGTTTCCAGGATCGAATGATCCAAACAACAACATGTACAAACATCAATGAAAGGAGCAATAAAAGGAAAACACAGAAAAATGGGTTGAACCCTTTATAAACTGATATATAATAACATATGGGTTAACTGTTATGTTACAGCAATCTATCCATATATATACATAATGAAACGTTGCCTACATGAAGAGGCATACCGATTCCTTAAAACTAAACGTTACAATACTTATAACCGTTTCTATCTATTGGGTTTGTTGGGCTTTATTCGACACTTAATAACTTAACAAATACATATGCTAAACTTTGGCCCATTGACATTATCTTCCAACAAGTGCATGTTGCTAGGAATAGAGAGTTGTGAAAGATGAAACTTCTTGGTCCTAGCAATGCACTGCCACTGGAGGTTTGGTTGGTTTCCCATTGGAGTGATCTATCTGTGCTAACGATGCCTGTAATATTTATGAGTCATACCATACTAGTGAGGATGTAGCTACTTATGAGTATGACTTTTGAAGGTGTGCAGGAAATGTAGTTAGTGCAGCAGTGTCTCTCCTTTGGTGTGTTTGGGTTAGCTATAACCTTTATGATGCCTTACATTTGGGTTCTATAGATCATTTAAATAGTAGAGGAAGCATTTGAATGATCTAGTAGGACTCTGTGTTTAAGGAAATGTAGTAATGAGGTTATGGTATTGGTGAATCTATGGTGAATAAGGACTGTTTGGGATTGCAGTAGTATAGACTGTTTGGTCTGGTTTTTGAGCATTTTATATTTTGGCTGCTTTGCAGTTTGTATGTTGTGGAAGTTTGGGTCTGTCCAGATTTCCAAAATAAATAAATAAATAAATAAATAAATAAATAAATAAATATAAATAAATAAATAAATAAATAAAAAGAATATGCATGAAAGCAGAGGGGTCTCGGAGGGGTGTGCAAATGTCATAACTCATAATAATCATTCTTAGTACCTTTTTTTAACGGCTTTAACTTTTATTAAAACAAAACAAAACGTGCAAGGAGCTCGTAAAACAGTTTTTGTCCAGCTTGGACGTTGTTTCCTATTCCTATGTGTAATCTAAATGAACGAGAGGGTTTTGATTTCGTCAAGAAGTAGGTCTTTTCTTGGAGGCTTTCAAATCAAAACATAGCCTATTGCTAAAACGCCAAATTATCAGGTGGAGGTTTGGATAACAGAATTGAAACATCGCTTGAGCTTGTCGGATAAAGAAACTAAATCAGCCCATGTGATTAGGCAAGACAGGTTATTTGGGATGTCTATGATACCCCACCATCGTGAAACCGAGGTCCAAATCTCACGAGCAATCAGACAATCAACAAATACATATTGGGCTGTCTCAATTGAGTCATCACAAATCGGGCATCTAACAGAATCAGGGTCAATGTTGGAATACGGTTAATTTATTAACGTGTAAATGTGTAGAATCGAACCCGAGACCTCGGGATTGCACACAATACAAACAAGAATTAAAGTAATATAATTATATATTAAATGTTGTGTATATATAATTATTTAAACACTAAACGGACTTATACGGTTGTTAGTTATTAACTGTAAGTACTAACTATCGTTAAATGCAAACGTGAAGGACTAGAATGTAATTCGGAGAAAAGAAGGATCCGGAAGGACCCCTTGGGCCCTATGGCCGGTCGATCCATACAAGGGAGCGGGTTTCCCTTGCCCTAACTTGTTCCCAAAGTTTTACAATTAGTATAAATAGAAAACAAAGGGTTATTGTTTTTTCACTCTTGCACACATAACCCTAACTTGGTTTTCTTTTCCTTCTCTTTGTTCCAACCGATCGGCCAAGCACCCCCAAAGGGTTTTGGATCGATTTTTTCATAAGAAAACTTTGGTGTTTTGTTTACTTGCATAAACCTTTAATTCGTTAGTAGGTTGTGTGTACAAGAACGAGGTAATTACTCACTATAGTAATTATCAAGAGATCGAATAACAAAACGGTAAGGGGTTATTCATAGATCTATTGTTCTTCAAGTTCAAGAAACAAGATTTGCATACGGTACGTTTTTCTTTATATTTTGGTTAACTATTATATGTTATATGTGATCCTATGCTTCCGCAACTTGTGCTACTTGATATTAGTTATGTAATATGCTAGTCATGATTATTAAATTCTAACAGTCAATACGTACCCTGATGGTCCAAGTTTTGGCGTGTTGGAAGCTGGTTGTTGATTAGCCTCCAAGAGTGGATGCTGACCTTTTTCGGGATGCTTTTGTTCCATCTTATATTGAAGAAACAGAGAACACATTTGAGGCGTCAATTGTGTAGTTCCAGGCATCAGGTCTATCAGAGGGGTTAAAATCCTTGAGGAGGCCCAGCAGCAAATTATATTGTGATTCCTCAAGGCCCGTTCGAATATATCTATGCCAAGCCAAATAATCCCATTGTTGGCCACACACCTTTCATTTATGTTGCATCTATTTGAACTTTCCAGAAGGTATAGTCTTGGAAATCTGTTCATTAACTTAAAATCTCCTAGCCATTCACCCATCCAAAAAGAAGTCGAAGACCCATCACCCACAATTTGTTTAAGATGATTTTACTTGTCTTGACTACTCTTTAAATCCCCTAAACGTGTTATAAAGTTCTTAGAAAGCTAAGCTATAATTTCTTTTGGAAAAAAAGTATGTTCCTCTACTTTGTGTGGTGGTCTTTGCATTGGTAGTTTACAAGCCTCCAACCTTGGCATGCCAACAAAATGGTTGTGGCGTTTCCTCAAAATAAAATAAAATAAAATAAAATAAAATAAAATAAAATAAAATAAAACTCATTTTGGCATAATGTAATTGTTTCTTTACATGGGATTGATGGAGGATTAGCCGAGGATCCATAGCTCATAGACACTTTCGGGCCCTTGGAAGACCATCATTGATCTCAACGTACCGCGTTATAATCAAAAAGAGATAAGGTAACGAGTTATGAGTAGTCAAGACAAGAATCACTTCTCTTTTTGCGAGAAATATATCAATGGTTGTACTTGTCAATTCAAATTAGAGGGGTTTTTTTTGTTGTTTTAAAAAAGAGCTTCAAAGAAACTTATAGAGATAGCATTCAACAAGAATTCAAAAACTAATTTCAACAGCTATAATAAACTTAGCAATTAGTAGTGAACATTCAAGTTCAAGACTAACTAGGCCATCACAACAAATCTATTCAGATTCAAAGTAGAGGTTGTGAAACAAAATTTTGAGATTTAGCACATTCTTGATTCAGCAATTGCCTTATATCCATATACATGCGCTGCAATGTAAAGATGAATAATCAACAAAGTTGTGTGTGTTAGCCCGTATTAGTCAAAGGGCCCAAGCCCGAGTCTAGAAGATTCTGTCTATGTATATTTATGCACGATGTAATTATGTATGATCAATCAATCAAATTAATTCAATCAATTATCATTACCTTTACTATCTTACATGGTAACGATCCTCTAAAACCCTAAAACAGCCGCCACTCTAATTTTTCCGGCCGTCGGCTTCGGCCGGCGGTCCGGATATCTTCTTTCATGCCTACTGCACTGCACTTTTATTTCTTTCTATCGCCAAACCAATGGGTAATAACCCTTTATCCAATCACAGCCTCCATCCGAATATAATATTCCCAAATTGCCTTCTTTTTGTTGTTGCCTACCAATCTTGCGTCAAATTCCAAATGAATGGAATATTATATTTGTTTCTCCTATGCCTTGCGTCAACCTTGCAGCCACCAAAGTGGACCAAATACTGGATGGGAATTTTAATTGCTTTCTTCTCTATTTGCTTTTGTTCCTGTTGTTTACTTCGAAACACACAACCCATCAAAAGTCGAATGGAATAATCACAGCAACTAAAAAAAATGGTGGATCTTTATGTTTTTCTAGGGAAAAACCCGCCCCGGAAGGTTTTTTGGGGGTTGAAGTTTTAGAACCAACTTTAGTTTTCTCATCTTTTGTTAGTGCATGAGTCTTAGTTGTAATTTTGATACTTTGGGTTATCCAGTTAGTCAGGATACTTTAATTTATTCTTTTTAGTAAGGGATATACTTTGGTTTATCCCATTTGGTCAGGATACTTTAGTTTATCATGTTTGGTTCGGATACTTTGTTTATCCGGTTTGTTTACTTTATTATTTATTAGCTTTTAATCTCCAGTCCGAACTTTCGTGATTTCGCCGCTCGGACTGCGGGGGAGTGTTAGCCCGTATTAGTCAAAGGGCCCAAGCCCGAGTCTAGAAGATTTTGTCTATGTATATTTATGTACGATGTAATTATGTATGATCAATCAAATTAATTCAATCAATTATCATTACCTTTACTATCTTACAGTGTGTTTGTCTTAATGTAGACCAATGGTGATTTCCTTTACTTGAACGGCAGATAATACTAGTTATACTACCCGGGGGTGTTATGTAACTTGGTTAGTGGTAACTAGGAAAGAGCTAGGTATCTCAGGAATTAAGCTAACTTGGTATAAGGAAAGTTTAATTTTGCTACAGAGGGAATCAAATAGGAGTAATTTCCTTAGTCGATTATGGTTATGACAGATGCCAAGATTTTCTATAAACAGATGGCATTATGCATTGTATAATTGTCATTCTTTCTTTGTAAACACTTACGTCTTTCTTGGTATATTAAGAGGTAAATGATCAAGGTTATTGTGCACGTTCTTTGTCGAGAATTATTTTTCTTAAGTGTGTCACCTTTCTTGTGGGTTACTTAAATCGATTCTAAGCTTTGGAGTTAAAGGGCCTTTGCATTACCTTCTTAGTAAATTGAGTTGGAATATTGTGAGTCTTACAACATTGATAACCGACAACACTGGCTTTCTTTTTGCAAAAAACATTGTGAGTCTTATATTTTGCATACTGGCTATGAACAAAACTAGTTGATTGGTCTTTTAATCATAGGCAACCACATATACTTTGGTCCCAAGTAAATGCTAAAATGCACCAGTTACTTATCATAAAGGTCCCTGCTTTCTTTGAATCCTATGCTTTGTCATAATTCAAATTAAATTGTATCACATGGATGATGGATCTAGTGGTTAACACCCTTGCCTCTGGAGATAGAGGTCAAGGGTTCGATCCTCACCCCTTGCAAGGCCGGAGGTCCTTTTCTACCAATGGTAGAACCGGAAGCAGCCTCTCTACCTTAGGTAGGGGTAAGGCTGTCTACGTCTCAACCTCCCCCATACACCGTGGAAGACGGTATTGGGACCCATAACCCGTGGAAGACGGTATTGGGAGTTACTTTACTTTACTTTTTACATGGATGATGGATCCAGTTTCGGGTTTTGCATTAAAGTTTGTTTTGCTTCATTTTTGTATTCAACAAAACTACTATTAAGATCACTTTATGGACCGTTTTCATGGATTGATCGACATCATTTGGTGTATGAATAATTCCTTCATTAAACTTGAGATAAATTTGTACTCAATGTAACAAACTTTAATGTATTGGCATCAAACTATGTTCCATTACTGGGTGATTATAGATTTTATATTTGGCCATAGCCAGAACATGCAGCAAGTTATAAAGAGTCAAGAAAACATCTATGGGCAATGGGCTCATCTAGCGTAAGAGAGACAACATGTGACTGGCTGACTTGAATGCATTAATCTAATGAATGACTGTAAACATGTCAAGACTCAGGAATTATAAGTATAAGATAAAGGAAATATCAATGAAATTTGATTAAATCCAAGTACTGCATTGTACTTATGTGAGTTTCAAAGCAGAGAAATGACAAATATTTATAAGCTGCTATCGCATAAAAAAAATTTACATCATTAGAGGATACATTGAACATCATTTGTGGATGCACTATTATTCATCGTCACTTATATTTTACTGCGAACGTTTTGCATGTTTGTAGCAAAACTCTTTCATTCTCTGAATGGCATCTTCAAGCAGTTTTGGCTCCGTTGAATAACTAACTCGAATCCAGTTCTTCAAACCAGCAGCATTCCCTGCAACGAAATTATCAGAAAAGTAAAATGAGTAGTTAATGATAGTGGTAAAGTAAATGAGATTCATTTTTAAGATACTTATAAACACGTCAATGAGGGTGTCGAATTGTCGATCTGTTTATTTACCTGGAAAAACGATCACAGATTCCTCCTTAGCCAACTTCATACAGAAGTCTGTATCATCAACTATATCATCAAAATCTGACAGGTTTAACTTAACCTGTACAATTATACTCAGATTAATTATATACCTTCTAGACAACCAAAAATTATCCTTATTTTGTAAATACAATTACCATGGCAAACATCGATCCCTCGGGTTTGTGAGGGCAGTCAACATGTGGTATCTCCTTGAGTTTCTTGTAAAGCAAGTCTGATGCCTCCCCTAGTAGCTTGTTGATATTCATGAAGAAAGAGTCTGGTGTATTCTCTATGATGCGAGAAACCGCTCCCTAATATACCATTATTAGTAATTTTTTCGCTTGGATTTTATTTATTAGGTTTGAGTGTAACGCATATTGGAGTTTGTTCATTAAAGCACCAAAGTAAGTGAATGAATCAATCATCATGAAGATTATGTGATCACATATATACCTGAATAACAGTGGGGGGATCTGCTGTTATTGTAAGACAACTCGTTAGGGAACCGGCAATCTAGCACAACCAAAATGAAGTGATATGTAACTTGCCAAGAGTATATGAAAATATGGTTTATGAAGTTTGTGAGAAAGAAAGATAATAAAAGAAATAAAAATACCCCAGTTTGTTGAAGAATTCCGAGAGGGTCAGTTATTGCTATCCAGCCAAAACGCCAACCAGGAATGATCCACCGTTTCGATAATGATCCAATCGTCACAACTGGTGCTATATGTCCAAATACCCCCATGGGGATAAATGGTTTTTCTCCAAAAACTTGATGAGCATAAACTTCATCAGCTATCACCATAATGCCAAGTTCTCTTGCAGTTTCCGCAACCTTATTTGAAAGAAAAACAAAAGAAACAAGAAAACTTGTGATAACAAAATCACGGTGGCTATTTTTTTAATGTGTATGTTTAGTTTTAAGAACTTAAAGCTCTACATGATATACTTTCAAAATATATCGTACTCTATGTAACGATAGGTGTGGAAACAAGTAATAACCAAACCTTTTTCATATGATCAAATGTGAAAACATTTCCACAAGGATTCCCTGGATTGATGAGAACAATAGCCACAGTATTACTATTTGCCAATGCTTTAACACCATCAAGATCAACATCCCAACCTTTCTCAGGGAGGAGATCATAATGACGAACCTCAAGTGTACTAAAACTGGCCCGAGCCTCATAGATTGGATAATTAGGTCTCGGAAACAGTATATTTGCTCCAGGGCGAGCAAGAACTGTTAGTATGACCTCAATACCATGGTTTGCTCCAGCGGTGAGGAAAACATCATCAGGTGTTAACTTGTAGGGAAGGTCTTTTGACAGATGCTCAGCAATAGACCTGTTAAGAATTAAATGGTTCAATATATTGTAACCCGAAAAACTGGCCGGTTTACCTTATGTTTTAAATCATGCTAATATTTAAATTTTGGAAATCATGCTAGAAAATATGTCTATATATGTTTCGAGAAAAAGTTTACGGGCAACCGGACAAGATCTGAAACTAAGCAAAAATACATGTATGAACCTTCTCGCAGGTTCAATTCCAACGCCAGGAGGATAACAATTGAATTTAGCTGATCGAATAGATTCAACTAGTGCATCTTCTACTATTGTACATGTTTGAAAGCAAGGATAAGCAGAAGGATCCCCATGTCCCAAATGAATTAGTTCTTTTAAATTTTTTGCTTCATCTACGTTCCCTTTGATGGCTTGAAGGATGTTTCTGATCGTATAAGCTGCGGCAGCATGTAGCTCATGGTTCTCCTTAAAACCCCATTCTTTCTTCATCGTCTTCTTCCCTTGAGTTGACAATTTCCTTTGTTTATGTTAATAATGGTGTTATTTAGGAGCTTTCAAATTAATATACTTATAGATTTTATTGTAGATATTATAATAAAGCCGGGTTAATATACACTGATGTTACTATATTTTGCATTTTTATTCTCTTAATTAACTTTAGTTTTTTGTTCACTCAGGTCATTCAATTTATAAAAAAATGAAATTTATACCGCTTTACAAAAAGTCCGTGTTAGTTTATCAATAACTGAACATATATATTGTATAAGTTAAGTAACATAAATGTTATGTTTTATAAGTTCAGTAATTTATACAAATTAAATATAATAATTGAGTAACCTAAGTGAAAAAAATCCAAATTAGTTCGCTAATTAAGCCGAGTGTGGGTCAACCCTTTATAACGAGTACCTCGTTTAAAATAAAAGTAAAAAAAATGATGTTTATGTATTGACACAAGTTACGTGATGATTTTAGAAAATTGATCACCAAAATAATATGATAGGAAGTACGTGGAACGTGATCAAGTAGATGATGTAATTATATATACAGTGAGCATTGAAATATATACTTGTTAGGTAATGACCTTAGAAATCCGATGATCACTATCAAAATGATAGGAAGAACGTGATCAAGTAGATGATATATATAATACCTATTCAACCTAAGAGGAGTGTACAATATATATTCTTCTTAAATTATGTGTGACAATATAATTTAGTAGTTGACCGATACTTAACGTGCTGTCAAAAATGATGGGTTCGGTGTACAATTGAGTGCTATTGTATTAACCTCTAATTTATAAAAATTAAAGGATTCAATAATACACTGAATATCCTAGAGTATACATTACCATAAGATGATAATGTAAAGATATATTTCAGAAACATCCCATAATCCGAACTTGAGGTTCATGCATGAATATTGCTCTGACTTAAACTTGAATAGCAACTCTCACAGTAATACTATTTCGAATTGACGTGTGCTTATGTAACACATACATGCATATGCTTGATAGCAAGTCATCGTAGAACATATTCTCTATATCTAACTAAATCAAACAACCAATATTTAAAACTTAGATAGGTTAAACATACCAAACCATTGGTTACCAGTGATATTTTCGTCCAAAATATCGTCAAACTGTGTAACCACTAACCCTTATCAAACCTTACAAATTTGTTTACACACACAAGAAACATTACGCTAAATATGTTATCACTCAAATACCTCCATAACTTCATGAATCATGATGCACAATGTTCACAAGTGGTACCTTGCTGTCCAAAAATGCATAAGACTGATGTAGTTACATAAACATAACTATGACAGAAGCAACACAACCAAGTACTAAGCTATTACAAAAACTATGAATCATACTTATCTTTTGATTTATTTGTTTATACAAAATTAGCTAAAGTATGGCATAGCATAATACAAAATGAAGGAAAACAGCAAAACAGTCGGTTTCTAATAAAAAGCATATATTTTTAAAAACCGAATATTATTAAGAGAGTTTGGGAGTAAACCTGTACATGTAGCTATCTTCTCCCTATAACGAATTCACAACTTTATTCATGTTCTACGTACCTAAAAGATTTAGCAATAAACTCGTCACAATGACGATATAAAATATAATTACCAGAGATATAAGCTGTTTTAGGGTTAGGCCCATGCTATTTAAGCCACCTTTAATCCTCTGAAAGCTCACTCTCACTCGTTGCCAGTGAAGCAACCAAATCTTTTCCAGGGTTTGGTCCATTTGACAAACGAGTACTCAGATTGTTTAGGCGGGTGGTGAAATGGGTCAAAATTTAAAGGAATTCATGATGACTTACTATACCCTTAAGACATTAAGACAAGTAGACAACTAAGCATAAGGTAAACACATCCGGAACAACTATACGTTTAACAATATAACCAAACATACCTTAAACACATTCTTGATTACTACTATATGTCAATGTAATCTGTTCATGCATCCCTGCTCAGGGACGGAGCTAGGGGTTGCCCGCGGGTGTACGTGCACCCTATGGATTTTTTCGATATAATGTTAATTTTTGAAAAAATCACCGATTTTTCGTAAATGTATCTTAAATGCACCCGGTGCATCAAATGTGTCTCTAGTATTATTTAGTTGGTATACTTACAAATTAAAAATCTTCGTTTTAATCCACTTTTTAACTCTATTATATTACGGTTCAAAAAAAATTGTGCACCCGGTCATATTTGTTTCTGTCTTCGTCCCTGTCCCTGCCGTCATTTAGCGACCTAAATTGGTAATATCCTTCATTGTGTCCTGCCAAAAACAATCAAAGCAAACAATTAATATTAATTTCTAATCAAAAAATGGTACAACAAAATATGCTCCCTTGATAAAAGCAAGTAAGATAGAAATAAAATTGTAGAAGAAATGTTAATGGAAAAAATGTAATATGTATTGCCTAATTCTTCTTCTTCTTCAAAATGAGGAAATATAAACTAAAACTTATAGGTTATAAATTACTGAATTTGTAATGAGAACTTGGTTCATAGCCGATATGAACACCAATAACGAAACCGGACATACAAACAAATCATACAGAAAGAAGCCCCTGTGAACTTTTGACTGACCCGTTGGATGGAAGATCCACATTCAGACTGGCAGACGTTTTGGTTTTTGGATGGGTTGGAGGGAAACATGCATGTGTGGATCTAACCGGGGTTTCTCCTCTTGTGGGTTTGAGTAGCCGAGGTTTTATAGCAGGGATAAGCATGGTTCTGGAACCGGTTGGAACCGGAACTGGAACCGGTGGATCCGAGAACCGATTTTTCTAAAAAATGGGAACCGAGAATCGAACCGAATATAGTTTTTGGTTCCGGTTCTGGTTCCGGTTCCCGTTCCAGTTCTTTTGGATCTACCCGTATAGGAACCGATTTTCTATTAAGCTAATAAAAAACACAAAAAATTAACAACTAAACCATAAACTTGAATAATCAATCATTCTATAGTTACTTTCACTTGTTCATATTTTTAATAAAACAATAAGGCATAACAATCTGAAAAACAAAATAAAATAACTTAAAACTTTGTCTATCAAAATAACTAAGACCGTTTAGAGTTCGATAGTTTGTTTCTCTTTGTCTCTTCTGGTTAGTTTCTCTAATTGTTTTGATAATGATGAATGATCTTAGAATGTTATTAGGTTTAGATTAATTATTGATTTGTAGATGTTCAGTGAATTAAAGATTGGGGTTTAGAGTGTTTGGCTTGATGGCTATGATACGTAGGATTTTATTAATATTTTGATAACAAGTAAAAAAAATTACATATTTTTATAATTATTGGATCTTTGGTTCCGGAACCGAGAACCGGTGGAACCGATCCGAACCGACCCAAGAACCAAAAAATCTCAAAATCAAGAACTGGAACTCGAACCATTGGTTCTGGTTCCAGTTCGGTTCTTCATGGTTCCGGTCCGGTTCTCGGTCCAGTTCCGGTTCTTTGGTTCTTTTGCTCATCCCTATTTTATAGTGCGACAGGCTGCTTTAAAAGTTGCCTCGCAGAAAGTGAGAAAACACGAGAAAGCATGCATTGAAAATCAACATGTTTTTGTTCCTTTCACGTCTGATACTTTTGGTTTCCTTGCACATGAGGTAGTCGAGCTCCTCAACAGAGTCCAACGAGTTATGCATAACAATGTTATAACACCTAGATCCTCAAATGTCGTTTTTAAAAGAATTGGTTCTGCAATCTAAAAAGGGCTAGCGGCACTTGTTGCTCGTTTGCCTTCCACCTCTATGTAAANTTTTGGTTCCGGTTCTGGTTCCGGTTCCCGTTCCAGTTCTTTTGGATCTACCCGTATAGGAACCGATTTTCTATTAAGCTAATAAAAAACACAAAAAATTAACAACTAAACCATAAACTTGAATAATCAATCATTCTATAGTTACTTTCACTTGTTCATATTTTTAATAAAACAATAAGGCATAACAATCTGAAAAACAAAATAAAATAACTTAAAACTTTGTCTATCAAAATAACTAAGACCGTTTAGAGTTCGATAGTTTGTTTCTCTTTGTCTCTTCTGGTTAGTTTCTCTAATTGTTTTGATAATGATGAATGATCTTAGAATGTTATTAGGTTTAGATTAATTATTGATTTGTAGATGTTCAGTGAATTAAAGATTGGGGTTTAGAGTGTTTGGCTTGATGGCTATGATACGTAGGATTTTATTAATATTTTGATAACAAGTAAAAAAAATTACATATTTTTATAATTATTGGATCTTTGGTTCCGGAACCGAGAACCGGTGGAACCGATCCGAACCGACCCAAGAACCAAAAAATCTCAAAATCAAGAACTGGAACTCGAACCATTGGTTCTGGTTCCAGTTCGGTTCTTCATGGTTCCGGTCCGGTTCTCGGTCCAGTTCCGGTTCTTTGGTTCTTTTGCTCATCCCTATTTTATAGTGCGACAGGCTGCTTTAAAAGTTGCCTCGCAGAAAGTGAGAAAACACGAGAAAGCATGCATTGAAAATCAACATGTTTTTGTTCCTTTCACGTCTGATACTTTTGGTTTCCTTGCACATGAGGTAGTCGAGCTCCTCAACAGAGTCCAACGAGTTATGCATAACAATGTTATAACACCTAGATCCTCAAATGTCGTTTTTAAAAGAATTGGTTCTGCAATCTAAAAAGGGCTAGCGGCACTTGTTGCTCGTTTGCCTTCCACCTCTATGTAAATTCTAATACTGACTGAATGCTAATAAATACCACAATAGTCAATACAGAAATTTAAATGAAAATGTGTCCCAATTGAGAACTCAGGAGATTGTGGGGATAGTTGAAGGTGATAAGTATTAAGTAGAAGTTGAGTGCGTCGAAGAGAGTACCGTAAGAGTGGATAGTTACCTGATCAATTGATTATTAGTTAATAAAATTTCATCCAACGGATTTCAAAGAGAATGAATCATTACAGCCATACTCATTTAGTCTGCTAAGACTAAATTAGTCAACTTATTTTTTTTTTGTCAACACCGACCGGCGACTGCCAACGATTATAAGTCCATAATCCTCAAATTGTCTCAAGTTCAGTATGATTTAACCTTGCCTTCTCAAATAAAGACTAAGCCGTTGCCTCCTCAAGTAATTTTGAGTACAATATGAGTTAATTAACAAAAAATAAATCAACGGAAATTTAATCACATAGAAATACTGTAGCAATCTTTTTTATATCAATATACCGCATAACTTAAAAACTTGTCAAACACTAAAACTGTTACAGGCTTACAGCACAATATTGTCGTAGATTAATGCAGGTGACATAACTGTTAGTATTGGCAAAAATGAGTGTCAAAGTTAAAGAAGCCTAAGGTTAGTAGTTGCAAAAAAAGGGAAGTGTTGTAACCGGTCAAAATTGTTACCTTTTAATTACATGTCAAACTATATCAGGCTAGGTAAACCGCAAATACTTTATTATCTTTCCAAGTTTTCACAATAGTTAATGTGTTAGATCTTGATACATGCATAAACTACACTATTCCAGTAATAATCTTAACTTCCTGTTAATAAAAGAAACACAAGAGATTTATTTTTCATCCACTTGGCAATTTCGACCCATTAACCTATGAATGGGTCAACTTAGGATATGTTTTATCTCTAATGGGCCCACATTGGAAAACATAAAATAGGTTTAATATAAATTATAATTAGTAGATACAATTAGGTACAAATATTTACTTAAAAAGGGTAGAAATTTAGGTCTAAGAGAAATTATAATTAGTAGATACAATTAGGTAAAAATATTTACTTAAATCGATCCTAAGTTGACCCATTCAAGTAAATTATAGTTAGTAGATACAATTAGGTAAAAATATTTACTTAAAAAGGGTAAAAATATTTACAATTAGAAAACTTTTTCATTACTAAACGCTTTTGCATTTACCCTCACATAATTATACACGAATATTATTCGCTCTAAAGAATTTATTTGGATATATATGGTTTCAACTATGATTTCATTACTTAAAAAGGGTAAAAATATTTACAATTAGAAAACTTTTTCATTACTAAACGCTTCTGCGTTTACCCTCACATAATTATACACGAATATTATTCGCTCTAAAGAATTTCTTTGGATATATATGGTTTCAACTATGATTTCATTACTTAAAAAGGGTAAAAATATTTACAATTAGAAAACTTTTTCATTACTAAACGCTTCTGCATTTACCCTCACATAACTATACACGAATATTATTCGCTCTAAAGAATTTATTTGGATATATCTGGTTTCAACTATGATTTCAGTTATTTAATATGAACTAGGCAACATGACCTATGCGGTACACTTCATTATATATAAGTCGTTGTTAACAGACTTGGTCACTCGTTGTGTTACCAGGCATTATATATTCAATACAATGGTTTATTACTGCCAATAAGTTTATAAATAAAGAAAAAATAATTATATTTTCTTTATAATTAAAGCTGTCATGTATTTTAGAGTTGTAAATCTATATTAAATAGTTATTTGGATACATATATATGACATATGTAATGTTTGTGAATGATACATATGATATTATAATAAGTTTAAGTTTGATATATGTATAAGTTTTGAGCTTTTGAAATGATATACATGCAATTATAAATTTAAGTTAGATACACATGCAATTTTGAGCTTTTGGAAAGATATATACGGAATTTCCCGCTTATATGAATTTATCTTTAGTATTGAGTAAAAATGTAAAACAAATTGACTCGTTTATCCTCTGTTTATAAAACATGACAAATTAGTTTGATTTTCGATTTTGATCCAATTTTACAATCTCGATATTGAAAAACAAAAACGAAGTCAAATAAGATCTCATTCTTAAGAGCTATTAACAGCAAAATCAAGTGTCATGTTAACAAAACTACATGGAATCATGGATTACTTTTTGCAATTTGAACAAAACTAAACAAAACTAAACAAAAAAAATCCAGCCTCACCTACAACCGCACTACACATGAACATACCCACCCACGTTTTCGAAAAAGTCTCCCACTAATCTACGACCAAAACACATGGCAAATTGGCAACCTTCGAAGGTTCGTTTCGCCCGACTAGTTAAATAAATACCAAAACACAAATTTACCAAAACACCCCCAAAACGACCCACGACTCATTCATAAAACACTTATTCAAAGGGTATATTTTCGTCAACTAGGAAACCACCTTGCAATAGCATAATAATTCCCATAATCATAACACCTATATATCTTTTCGTCAACTAGGAAACCGCCCCATAACTATTATATATACAAACTTATCACACATTCACAAGTTGCAAAATCTCAACGCTTATAGAATTTTCAACTCTTGTTTTTCTCACACACAAACATCAAAACCATACATTCTCTTCGAGTCGAAAAATGGGAGAAGGAGGTTGCAGGCCGCTCGGGTTCTTGATCGGGCTACCATTCGCTTTGATCGCATTGGTGTTCTCGGTCGTTGGTGCGGTTATTTGGGTCATTGGATCGGTGATAAGCTGTTTATGTCCTTGTTGTTGTTGCTTTGCTGGACTTGCGAATCTAGCAGTTGAACTTATTAAGCTTCCTATAAAAGTTATTAGATGGTTTACGGAGCAGATTCCTTGTTAGGTTTTTCATGAGTAATGTTATATTGTTCTAGTCATTTTTTTAGGGTTGATGTCATTCGTTTGTATATTGCATTTGTTTATTTTTTATTGGATTTGAATGATGATGTTCATGGTTGTTTGTTGGTAAGTTGGTATATGGGTTTATTGAATAAAAATTTGAATTTTGTACTCGAAGGATCTTTCTTGATTATGTTTTTGTGTTCATTCATCTTGATTATTGAACTATTGATTGATCTTTATAAATATGTGTCTTGATCACTAATGTCCAACCGATTTACAAGCATTCTACATTACTTCAGCCCATCATTTAATTATGGATCTTTGAAATTGTCACTGGGGTGACTTTTTTGCTTTGACTTTAAGTTTCATGTTTCTATAAGTTGACATATTCCAGAATCTTGGGTCTTTTGCATTCAATAATCAATACCCAAACACCATCGTTCCCTTTTCGTTTACCTTATAGACACGGTATATCTCTTCATCTACTCATCTAGTCATCTCGATAGGATCACATATTAAACTGAAAAAAAAAAAAAAAAAAAAGGCCTTGTATTTTTTTGGCTTGTAAATAAGTTACGAGTAACATGGGCATCAATGAATCACACATATATACGAAATTCGTCATATAAACTATACAAATATAATAATAATAACCGACAATGAACATTACATTAAGTTGTTTAATATTTTATTTTATACAATTCAACCTTAACCTAAGACTATGTTTTATTGGTGATAACATCCAATGAGTTACAAGGTATAAAAGACACAAACGATGAATATTATATTAAAAGTACATAAAAGGAAGAAAGAAAACACATAACCGAGTACACATAACTCTCATTCCATATGTGAGAATTAAGCCTATTTCATTTCCCCCATTTTACTTAAATTTCACTATAAATGAGTGTGTACCGGTGGCAGGCCCGGATATTGGAGTGTGCCATATGTGCACCTGCACAGGGCCCAATGTTTTGTAGGGGCACCAAATATTTGTGCATTCATATTAGAGATAGACCCAATTCCTTATCCAAGTATCGATCTTTGTGACAAGTATCGATCTCCCAAAATCCCAAATCATCTTTGTGACTGCATGTAACTTTTTTCTATTTGTGCCTTTTATTTTCTTTACAAGTTAAGTGCAAGAATAAGCTTTTACTATTTGGATACATAGATAATAGATTGTCTGCTTATGAATATCGAACCAAGGGTCAAATAAGTAGTTGGATAATGTTTGAAACGAGGGTTAAAGTCTCAGTCCGTTGTGGCAGTGTATGCATAAGGGGCCCGATTTTTTTTTACTGAACAGGGCACTCAAAATTCATGGGACGGCTCTGACCAATGGCTTGTAATATACTTTAGAACTTGACCCTTTTTGCATATTGAGATCACAAAAATGAGCATTGCATCAGGGCAACTTGGTGTAATCGAATAGTTAGGATATAAGGCATAAATCTTTATGATTAAACCTAAAATTTGCACATCCGTTTACATCATGTATAGAGTATATTTGCTTTCACACTTACTAGTAAATCCTTCTCCGAAACTCTTACTGTTACACTCTTTTTTAAGTGTAAGACACGTTAGAAAAACCTGTTGAGCCTATATTTTTTTTGTTTACACCCTAGTTGACTGTTTTATTTAGTCAACATGCTTGTTTTTGTTATTTCGTTACACCTTCACCTAGCCTACCTTGTAGATTATTTAAGTCCATAGTCATGGAGTTGTTAGTTGTTCTTAGTTATGTTAGTTGAATATGTGGGTCATGAAAGAATATTATTGAAGAATATCGATTATAGACATATGCAAGTCTCAAGTGGGGGGATACATCCGTATATATTGTTTTCCTAGTTCATTCATGTATTTTTCATTTTCAGTTTCCAGTTGGTACGCCATATAAACCAACTTTGATTGTTTAGTGCTAGGGATGGCAACGGGCAGGAAAAAACCCATAAACCACGGGTACCTGCACCGTGATGGGTCGGTAACCCCGTCATCTTTTACCCAAAGGTGGGTCATGGGTGACAAATGGAACCCACCAGCGGGTGGTCGATGGGTGGCGGGTAATGTATACCTATCATGGGTAAACCCGTCACACCCGTTTTAAAATACCCACTGATATACCTTTCTAAATACCCGTGAACTTATTTATTTATTTTTATTTATTTATTTTTATTTTTTAAACTTGCATTTATTATATTACTTCAATATTTTTCAAGTTATTAATAGATATATTTAATAGTCACCTAAACCTATTAAAACCCAAAACATACTAAACATCTATTTTGTGATCCAAGACGATAAGAAGAATATGAATCATCAAAATATCAAATATATATACTTAATATCTCAATTCTCAAGCCAAGTTCGTCTCTACTTGGTTTTGCAATTTTAATACACAAGTAACCACTAGTCTTAGGTAATAATTCATGAGTCACAAAAGTAGAATTTCTATTTTTTATGTATTAATGCTATTAGTAATATATAATTTGTGGATAGTCGACAAATTGTGTGCATATTTATCTATATGTCGTAACTTATGCATCTTGAAATCAAGTTTGATTATTAAAACATTCATAGACATGTTTGTAAATGTTACGTTTCATAAACCCACGGATTTACTCGCGGGCATGAGCATTGACAAAAAATTGTACCTGCAAACGGGTAGCGGGCGGGTACGGGCAAGAGAAAAATCATGAATGACGGGTTAGAGGTACCCGTGCCCACTGCACACACTGGTGCCATCCTTATTTTTTTTTTAAAAAGGTGTGAGAATAGTTGGTTCGCCTAAGCTTAACAAACTCAGTTATGTTATAAAGTTTATAGTGGACGCAGTTATAAGTAAGCAGATTATGTTGTATAGTTATTCTGGTTATTTGGTGTTGATGTGTCTAAATCGTCAAAGAAATGGATATTGACTTAATTATGAGGCGATTCATCGTCATTATACACACACTAGCACATATCAGTACTTACGATATATTGAAGGCCGAGTTAATGCGTCATTCATGCCTAAAGTATTATTGTTTACATGGATTATGAGGCATCATAATATTACAGGTTCATGCACATTAACTCGATATATCTATCATTTTAAGACTCTTGATTAGTTTACATATTTTGCTATAGGGGATTAAGCGTAACCAACGTCGGGGAAAGTATGGAACTTAAGAATCTACTTGTTTATTTGGTTTTATTATTGCACCTATAAATGTTATCCCATACCTATATCCTATCATTTTTCGTTTAAAACCTTTAACATTCCATTACGTATCAACCCGTATTTTTGCCTTATTGAATAATTAGATCATAGACTCTAGTGGTGAAGACTTGAAATATAGACAAGCTTATTATAGTTTTTTTTTTTTTTTTGAAATATGACTATTATTCACAAGGAAACACGCAACTCCCCTATAGCAAAATATGTAAACTAATCAAGAGTCTTAAAATGATAGATATATCGAGTTAATGTGCATGAACCTGTAATATTATGATGCCTCATAATCCATGTAAACAATAATACTTTAGGCATGAATGACGCATTAACTCGGCCTTCAATATATCGTAAGTACTGATATGTGCTAGTGTGTGTATAATGACGATGAATCGCCTCATAATTAAGTCAATATCCATTTCTTTGACGATTTAGACACATCAACACCAAATAACCAGAATAACTATACAACATAATCTGCTTACTTATAACTGCGTCCACTATAAACTTTATAACATAACTGAGTTTGTTAAGCTTAGGCGAACCAACTATTCTCACACCTTTTTAAAAAAAAATAAGGATGGCACCAGTGAGCAGTGGGCACGGGTACCTCTAACCCGTCATTCATGATTTTTCTCTTGCCCGTACCCGCCCGCTACCCGTTTGCAGGTACAATTTTTTGTCAATGCTCATGCCCGCGAGTAAATCCGTGGGTTTATGAAACGTAACATTTACAAACATGTCTATGAATGTTTTAATAATCAAACTTGATTTCAAGATGCATAAGTTACGACATATAGATAAATATGCACACAATTTGTCGACTATCCACAAATTATATATTACTAATAGCATTAATACATAAAAAATAGAAATTCTACTTTTGTGACTCATGAATTATTACCTAAGACTAGTGGTTACTTGTGTATTAAAATTGCAAAACCAAGNGAAAGTAGGCGGAATTTTACACCACTTATCCACCCTATTCCAAACATCCAAAGAGACAACACACGAGCTAAATAAATGATCCACAGATTCGTCTTCAGAGCCGCATAAGTTGCACACCACGTTACCAACGGAGCAGTTCCTAAGCATAAGTTGATCCGTAGTAGGCAAACGACCAAGCCCCATCCTCCACATGAAGATATTGCACTTTTTCGTTACCCATTTAGACCATTTAAACACAAATCTGTGGCTATAGTCATTGCCACTTGAGAGAAATTCCTTAACCGCTTTCACACTAAAGCCTCTAGATCCACTCCCCTGCCAACTCCATTTATCGAATCTATTACTCAAAACCCGACCATCCAGCAACAAACCCAAACACTGTCTTTCTTCTGCTTCCCCCACAGAAACTGCCCCATCCGAGACTCCCCAAAAACCTTCAAAACTGTTACTCACTGAGTTAAACTTCTCACTAACCATGCACTTCTTATATTTTTCATGCTTAAAGGATAAAGGGAAGATATCCTTTAACGGAGAGGCACAAGCCCAAGGATCGAGCCAAAATCTAATGTTAACCCCATTTCCCACATCGGCTTTGAAAAGCTGATTAAGATTAACACCAGCCACACTGACTTTCGATATACTCTTGACGATCGAATTCCACACCCCCGAAATAGAGTTGCAAACCGGGAGCGAAGACCAGCATCTCTTCGAGCCATGAATAGCATCCACCACCTGTCTCCAAAGGCTTTCAGGTTCGTTCCTATAGCGCCACACCCACTTGGAAAGGAGAGCAACGTTAACATCACCAAGCTTACATAAACCAAGACCCCCAAACTTAATCGGCGAAGCAACCCTATCCCACGCAACCCAATGAATCTTTTTGACCTCCGAAGAGCCGCCCCAAAGGAACTTCCTAATAATGCTTTCAAGGCCATCAATCACCTTGACCGGCGCCTTAAATAAAGATAAGTAATAAGTTGGGAGGTTTTCTAAGACCGCCTTGACTAACGATAACCTCCCCCAATAGATAAACAAGACGCCTTCCATCTAAAAATTAACACGTAGATTAGTGAGTGATTGAGTGTTATTTCTTTTCCCTTTTTTGCGAGGTAATCAGTTTAGCAATTGACTAGAAGTAGGTTAATTTTAAATTCATATTTTATAGTTTATGTCTCAAAGATATTTTTCCATTTTTAATTTAGAGTCTACTTAGGGACAAGTAGGATTTAAGTGGGGGATGTTTTATGACATCAAATAAGAACATATTTACCATCATTTTCCTTCGATTATTGCTCCCTTATATAACATTTGTTTATGATATGATAAAGATTAGAGCAATTCTCACCAAAAGACTAGAAAACGAACAAAAAAAAAACCTAAATACGAAGAAATATACAATTCAGCAAGACCATACGCCGTATGCCCTCAATATAGCATACGATGTATACAAGATTACTTCGCAAAAATGTTATAAGTGTTGAAGACCATAGGACACATTCCCCTTTACAGGCATACGCCGTATGGAACTGTAAACCAGTGACATGGCCAAGACTTATAAAGATGTATACGACATATGAAGTCCAATAAGCATATGCTGTATAGAATTATGGGTCTCGTACCTACCGTTTCTTTTTTGAGGTCAATGTCAGCAATGCACATACAACGATTAATCCGAATTATAGAGCTACGACACGATCAATATTTTCAAGCATAAATACTCCAATATAATGCACATTAGGTATCACTTTTCATTCCCAACTTCTGGGGACGAACCCTATAGAGGCTGCAGGACGAATTCCAAGGCTATAAACATATGAAGATTGAAGAATTACACATCAAACATTGTTTATCATCGGTTTGATCATTATGACTATTGTCAATCTTTCAAAACCACTTTATCTTTTTTTTTTTATCTTTGTAATGGAAGGCTAGCCTTTAGTGCTTTTCTTGTTATGACTCTATTCTATTTAATTACATGATCGTTTCATTTATCTTAGCTGTATTGTGGATAATGTATAGACTTATGTCCTTACATTGACCATGGGTACGTGTCGATTGTAATTATTTAGTAGGTGACCATCTAAAACATGATTACTTGAATCATATAAGGTATTTAGTAGATGTCCTTGGTGGTTAGGACCATCACCATTAGCTTGACCTCGTTAAAAGTGGTAGATAATAGGATGTAAGATTCGATAAATGATAGATTGAGAGTGCACGGATGCATAGACTAGTTTATTTAGTAGTTGAGTGCTTTGGCAAACACAAAACATAGTCATATATAATAGTTGAGGAACTTAATGCTCGGATGATAGATCAAGCTTAGTGCGTGAGCCACGACAAGGAATTTATCTAAAAAAGTTATAAGGAGTGTCGACCGAATCACACCTACACTACATAAGACTCACCGGGTATAGCTAGAAAAACATTACACTTATAATTATGTGGTTAAATGAATAGAGGATTAGCAAGGCGAGTACATCTTTAATCTATTGATTGTTTCATATCTAGTTAGTTTATAAGTAGCATTGTAGTTAATTTAGTAGTTAACTTAGCGAAACTCATAATTACGTGGATTTAAAGCACGAACGTCTTGGAAATAGTTTACTTTAAATTACTTAGATACCCACACTCTAGTAAACGACCTGATCTTACCTCTCTGTACTATCACGAACGGGTACACTAATCATAGTCTAATAAAAAAAGTTGCGGAGTAAATAAATTTAATGCTATATTTCACACATCAATACTTAAAATTAAATTTAAAATTATCTTCAAATGAAACTATTTTTGACCCATTTGAGCTCTTACAAGTTTTATTATATTTAGTCGGAAGAGTTTAGGTAAGACTTTATTTAAATTTAACAAAAACAAGTAACATTATAAAAATAAGGTACATATTTTGACATGGATTAAATGCAAATTCGGTTTAGACAAACATTCATGTTATTGTAATACTCCTTACACAACCCATGTATTAATTAGTTGAAATAATAAGAAAGAAAATATTACGTATTTCCTTTGGTAGCCTAGGAACCAATCACACTCCATTGAGAAAGCACACACGGATCACAATCCGCACCCCACATATCAAACAATCTCCACCGTCCATTAACCCTTTCATGAATCCAACGCCCCATATTCACTCCCTCCATTTCTTCTCCCAAATTCAAATAATTTCAAACTCCTTTAAATACATACACTCATTTCCCCCAAAACAATTACTTATCAAAGAGTAAAAAAAAGTACTATAATCAACAAATCATTACTCAAAGAAATGGCCCGAACGAAGCAAACAGCGCGTAAATCGACAGGAGGAAAGGCACCAAGGAAACAGCTCGCAACAAAAGCAGCTCGCAAATCAGCACCAGCAACTGGAGGAGTTAAGAAGCCTCACAGATTCAGGCCTGGAACCGTTGCGTTACGAGAGATTCGCAAGTACCAGAAGAGCACTGAGCTTTTGATAAGGAAATTGCCGTTCCAGAGGCTTGTGAGGGAGATTGCNAGGAAAGGCACCAAGGAAACAGCTCGCAACAAAAGCAGCTCGCAAATCAGCACCAGCAACTGGAGGAGTTAAGAAGCCTCACAGATTCAGGCCTGGAACCGTTGCGTTACGAGAGATTCGCAAGTACCAGAAGAGCACTGAGCTTTTGATAAGGAAATTGCCGTTCCAGAGGCTTGTGAGGGAGATTGCTCAGGATTTTAAGACGGATTTGAGGTTTCAGAGTTCGGCTGTTGCTGCGCTTCAGGAGGCGAGTGAGGCGTATTTGGTGGGGTTGTTTGAGGATACTAATTTGTGTGCCATTCATGCCAAACGTGTTACCATCATGCCGAAAGATATGCAGTTGGCTAGGAGGATTAGAGGCGAAAGGGCTTAGTGTTATTTAATTTCTAATTGGTGTTTATGTTATGTTATTAGAAGTGCTTATTAGGGATTGTAAGTTGGATTTTATGTTAATTGGTTCCTATTAAATGAAATGAAAGGGCTTATATTTCTATTTGATCAAACTTGTGTAGTGGTTTAACTGTTCTTTTTTGAATTTGTATGGTTTGGGTATGTATGAATTAAGCTCTTGTTTGCTACAAAGAATTAAAATCTGAATATATGAGTTTGTTTCATAAGCTCACTTTGGTTTCGGCTTATGGCTTATTTGGTTTCGGGCTTATGTTTCATAAGGTCACTTTTTATGGCTTATATTTTGCAACTTTTTGGCTTATGTAAGCTTATTATGACATAATAAATATATATAAGCTTAAAAGTTTCAAAATAAGCCAAAAAAGTGACCTTATGAAACATAAGCCTGAAACCAAATAAGCCATAAGCCGGCTATATAAGCCAAAACAAACACCCTCATAGTGAATTAATTAATAAAACCATATATGATAACTCCATTGTGGAACAAACTTTTGATGATATTAGAGTGAATTACTTAACTTTGTAAACTCGTGTTTTGGTTTCAAGCTACTTAATAAGTGAATTATCAGATAATCGAGACTGCATATATACGGGAAAATATTCGCAAATATGAACAAAATCTGCAGCAATCCAGTGGTGACAGTCATCTAACTCTTTTTGGCCCAACTAGTCTAAATTTCCATCCAAACAGTCCACTCCACATGACTCGAGCATGCTTTAAGTCTAATGAACCTGGAGACTAACAACCAATGGCGTGAGCAATAAATTTGTTTGTCAACCAATAACTGTTTGCAAGAAAGTAGATCATTACTGCATATATGCAATAAGTCAACAGTCAGGATCTCCTACTTGACATTTACAAATTCTAACTTGTTTTCTTTCTTCGTGTATTGCCTTTTGTAAGTAGACAACAGCGGGTGGAATTTAAACCAGTAAACATAACCACAGGTTAAATGGGTAAAAAGAAGGAAGTGGGTCAATTGAGATAAAATTTGTCTAAAGTGAATTCAAATGCTAAAAAGTTAAAAACTCATGAATTTGTTTCAGTTTTACTAGTTAAATTAGATTATAATTGAAATGATATTTGTAAGGCAATGGTATATTGGTATTTGATATGGTAATTGTTTACAAACAATGGACAACAAAAGACTTGGCTGGTTAAGACTACCAGAACCATTTTTTAGCCTCAATGTATTGATGACTTGGCCGGTATATCTAACCGGCCCATTTGTCACCTCTGCGAGATACCTTATCTGTAATAAAGCCTATAAGATGAGTAACAGAGATGAATAATCACGATTCACGAATAGATTTTGTGGTCAAACATGACTCAACAAATGCAGCATGACTTTCACAATTATATGGTTTTAGAATTTGACAGCGGGTTTACATATCCTACATTTGATCCATTAGTAACTGCAGTTTGATGATTGCTATTCAAATTTGAGAGGTTGACAGAGCTGGAATGGTCTGCTTCTTTCTCATTTAAACAAATCATTTCCCCAAAACATCTGATAGGAAATCAACATACAGTAGAATATATATCAATTATTCAGAACAAACATTGATAAGATGTGTCATACTTGAAAACGATTAATCAGAACTAAACAACTGGTGAGCGAGTACAATGAATAGCCAAATATAGGCATTACAACAGGAAGATCAGATAACATACACGCGTCTTTCTCAGGATCAATATGCCACCCAAGATCCATCTCCTCGAGCTTCTTCATCATCAGAAGAGTTCATAGATTGGGTCCTTTATCAGCCATTCTTTCTGGCATATCATGCTTTCTTTCTCCGTCTTCTCTAAATTTTAACATATGATGGCTTCCATGTTATAACTCGTGAAGCCCCCTGCTTGCATCAAATTCCCGCAAAAGACTTCAAGATGGTGATTATTTAACTCAGAATACATAATGCTACTTATGATGAGAAACCTTGTACAGTCGTACTTTTAACATACATCACTCCGTTGGCAATTGAATTATATATATATAATGATCAATGTTTATTTGTTGGATAGCATAAATAAGGCTGGCTTAAATCTAACACCGTTTTGGGCTTATTTTGGATTAAATAAGAGCAATAATTAAGGCCACCAAGCCTCTTACACAAGCTAGAAAGCAAACACCCCCTTTAGTTTATAACAATTCTTTTTTGTCCAAAAGGCTTAATACATCACAATTATTGAAGAATCATTGTTAAAGAAAATGAAAGTAGGCGCAGTACATATTGCTTACGAAATTGACACATTTATAGCGCAGTCTCATCCAAATCAATTTACATCACAACCAAACACGCATCGCAAAGACTAGCACATATATTTAACTGGGTCTTCGCGCGAGGCCTCCACCCCCAACCCGTGCGGCACGCTACACACCCACCACCACCACGCAAAAAAAAAAAAAAAAAAAAACTCCGATACAAATATATTGCCTTGTACCATGATTTATACAAGCACTCTTAATTGGTATAACTGATGGAAAGTTGATATAGAACCATATATATTAAAAAAAAAAAAAAAAAAAAAAGTAATAAAGTTGGAAACACGTAGTAAATTATCTCCATGCTATTTTAATTATGAAAATATTTAGTTATTGAAGTTTCACGTGTACACAAAATATTTACCCGTGTTAACAAATAAACAGTATCTAGTCGCATAATAATTCCTTGCATATTTGCTTGCTTATTACGTACCCATGGCTATATAAATATACCATGCATAACCAACATAAATTATCCTAAATTAACAAGCTGCAAACTCGACGCTTGTAAAATTTCTACTCTCAATTTTCTCACAATATAATCTAACACCAAAAAACACACATTAAAATTTTGAGTAGAACAATGGGAGATGGAGATTTAGTGGTGGACAAACCTTGTAGGCCGCTCGCATTCTTGATTGGGTTGCCATTTGCATTAATAGCAAGTGTTATCTCGATCGTTGGGGCGGTTATTTGGGTCATTGGTTCGGTGTTAAATTGTATATGTCCTTGTTTCTGCTGTTGTGTTGAACTTGTGTATTTCGCGGTTGATCTCATCAAACTTCCGTTTCTCATTGTTATATGGTTTACGGATCTCATTCCTTGTTAGTTTCTCGTTCTTTTTTTACTCTGAGTAATGTTATATCGTTCTGGACGATGCTTCAATGATTGAAGTATTGAGAAAGTTTTATTTTTCTAGATTACTTATGTTGGAATTATATAAAATGACAATCATTAAATATAAACATATAACATCAAGTATACATGCGGAAGCATATAGGATCATATAATGTGTAAACTAATTAACCAAAACATAAAGTAAACATACCTTGATTATTCTAGCTAAACAAGAATCTATCTTTGATTATTCTTCAATTGGATCAAGAACTCTAATTAGGGTTTTGTGAATGGATTAAAGAATAACCCCTTTACCTTTTTGTTATTCAATCCAAGATATAACCAATAGTATGGTTATATCACGTTCTTGTACACACGTACTAATACCAAGTAAAAAATTATGCAAGTAATAAAAACAAAACAATTTTTGTTTGCACAAAAAAATCGAAACCCTAATTAAATTGGGGTGTTCGATTGGTTTTTAGAACAAGAGGAAAAAGAAAAAGAGTTTTGGTATTGTGTGTGCAAAAAATGTACAAAAACAATAACCCTTGGATTTGTATATATAGTGGAAGTAAAGAATATGATTCCTCTTTCATATCGAGAACGGAAGAACAAAGAGGGTCTAACACCACATGAGCTTTTTGCCAAGGAACATAGAGAACTGGTTACACAAGGAGAGAAATGGATGAAAGGAACTGCCAACCAATGTATGATGTATTTGCTGTAGCTTTTATGGTTCCTGGTGGATACGATCAAAACAATGGTATCCCTATGTTTCATTCAAAAGTAACCTTTGTGGTTTTTGTTGTGGCAGATGCGATTTCCCTATTTGCATCTTCAGCAACAATCCTCATCTTCTTATCTATCCTCACCTCTCGTTATGCTGAACATGATTTCTTAAAATCAATACCCAACAAGCTCATGGCAGGCCTAGCAACTCTTTTCATATCAATAGCAACCATGACATTGGCTTTTGGTGTCAACTTTTTTTTTCTTTACAAGAATGGATTTTTATGGATTCCAATCCTTATTGGCGTATTTGCTCTCTTGCCAATCATCCTATATCTGTCTTTGCAATATGGACTGTTTTCCAATATAATTCGCTCGACATATGGTTCTAGATACCTCTTTAAACCTAAAAACATGTTCTTTACTATGAAAACCCCAAGGTCTAACCAATTTGGTTTTCCGATTGTTGTAGGTTTCACATTAAGCTGTGCTTTGTAATCTGGTTGTAAACTGCCTTTTATTATGTAATTTTCCAAATTGTGATAAATATGTTTTGCTAGCATTGTTTGTAGTTTTTTATGTTCCAGAGATGTTTTAGTCTTTAACAATAGTGGTATTCACTCCACATTTTTATGACCCATATCATTAACTAATAATCTCCTCTTCTTAACAGCCTCTAAGATGGTACTGTGTTCAGCACATATCTTCCTCTTACCCTCACCCGGTACACAAATATCCAAAGATCCTGACATGCGTATCACACTACCTACGGGGTTCTCACCCATTTGTAATAGGGTTTGTGAATCCAAGGATGGGTACAGATCCACAGCCCCAAAGACAACAACGCCATTATTATTCCCAGTACCCAAAAAATCACCACCAATCCTAGGAACCACTTTTCTTTTGGTTTTCATATTAAAAACAATATAATAGTAATCCAAAAGAGCAACAACTAGAGGGCGACATTATAAGTAAAATGCAAGATGTGTTAGTAAAGACATCTAAACATAAACGATACAAAACTATAACAAACAAAAATGCAAATAAATGAAACAACATCTATAAGTGGTCATACAAAGCATGAAAACACAAACGTAAAAAAACATAAGACATAAACAACAACACTAAACGCATGCATACAACTATAATCAACAACAAAAACTAAAAAGAAAAGCAAGACTCACCACCAGCAGATGATACGAAGATTTGAGAATCTATACTACCTTATAATGGAGGAAGACACTTCCCTCGTATTTATTATTTTAAGACCGCCACAAATAGAATTTTAAGCAAATACTACCTTATAAGAATTATTTACAGGTATCTAAAGCACACATAAAACTAAAAACACACTACTCATATAATACAATTAATACACTATTAAAAACACCCCTTCATCCAAAAATACAGTTTTTTAACCATAAAGTATAATAATTAAGCTTCTACACATGGATTTTGCTGTTGCTGACGTATACTCATCAAGCAACACAAAAAACGGAAGCAACCTACATCCCATCTCAGTTTCATAACAGTATTCGAAAACAAAAAGATATAACAAGATCTCATAATTTTAACTTGTTTTCAAATCATGTAAGATTCACAAGTTTTTGGAAAATCACATTATTGATCTGTGAGAAGCAAAGCTTCTTTGGGATATCCGAAAATTAAAAGGCAAGAACAAAACAAACCTGGTTTCATTCCCACCGTCTTTCAGTGTAAAAAAAAAAAAAAAAAAAAAAAAAAAAAAAAAAAAAAAAAAAATGTCAAAGGCTAATAAAGGAACAAGATCACCATAGTCAGTGTTGGGTGACACAGGCATTCATGCAATAGTTGTGCTGTATGTCTTCCCGACAGTGTGTGAGAAGCGGCCCGTCCAGTCAGGTTCAAACAAACATCACATTATATTCCTGGCCGGGACAACCTGGAGTAAACCCCATCCACTGGGACCAGGGCTCATTATTCAAGTCTCGAACCAGTCTCAAACCAACCACAGCCATACAAGAAGGAGTGGGACGTATCGATCAGTAGGAGATGATCACTGGCGACCTAACATTGTATTCAGTCGTGTTAGTGGGAACCGATGAACCGAATTCAGGCAGGGTTGGACCATCCAGATATCTCAGAAACCTCTTCATGCAACAACTGCATTAAGCAGAGGATACGTCTTTTCACAGGCGACTAAACATCTTCAAAATGGGCACTCTGGGTTCATAATTGGTGAAACTCCAACCCATTCCTCAACCATAGCAAAGGTTACATAAACAAATCCTCACCCTTCTTCAACAAAATGTATGTACTAACATCAAACAGGGGTGATGCTTGTGAATGACAAAATCATTCCACCTTGGCTCCCTCAACAGACACACTTAAATTCTGAGGACATCTCCTTACACGAACTTTCCATCTAACCCCCCCCCCACAGGTAACTAAGTAAATAAAACCATTGCCAGTGAAAGGAACCACATCCTAGAACATAATTCATTATGCCAGTTCCTGTAGTATGAAAATTAATGTTTAACCACTGCTGAATTAAATTTACTTAATTAAACTAGTTATTCTTAGAGAAAATAACAGCTTGCCCA
>LBNU01027320.1:7329-31797 GCA_014162995.1 Artemisia annua | reverse complement strand
TGACTACATCAAGTATATGATATCTGTGTAACATTTTGGATTATCTGTAACTTACTCATTTTGTATTATTAAATTCAGATTTTGAACCCCGACGGATGAACTGGATGTAAAAATGGTCGTTTCACACTGTCCATGACCAAGAAGATAGGGCATTCTACAGAACACTGACTGCATGCTTCTGGAGAGATGGACGACTTGTAAGTGTCTTGAAAACTTTGATAATTTGTCAAATTGTTATGCTACAATTTCAATGAGATTACAAACTAAACAACTATCAATCTATAGCAGTTGTAACTTAGTACTAGCAGCACTGAATTCCATAAGCAGACTTATCCTTAATAAGCTTAATATGCAGCAATGTATAGCAGTTGTAACTTAGTACTAGCAGCACTGAATTCCATAAGTAGACTTATCCTTAATAAGCTTAATATGCAGCAGCAGTAACACACTTGTAGCATTTTCATTTTCATTTGTCTGAGATATTGTTTGTCTGATAAGATGATTGATAGATCATAATGTGTGTTAGAATAACCCCCAAAAAACTAATGCTAAGTTTTGTACATTTTGTAACAGATTATACCATCAAAGATTGTGCACAAGTACAACTTGTTTGGGTACTCTGTCGCTGTTGTGAAGCACCAAATGATACAGAAAGTGTTCGAAGTACGTGAGAGAACAGTGGTGGTACCTGGTCGAGGGAAGGTGAGGAGGAAGGTGTCAATTGTTTCATGCTCTAGTTTCAGGGAGTTGAGGCAGGAAGCCGGCTTTGGTGCAGCTGCAAGGGTCCGCTTCTTTTTAACCGATGACACAAATAGGTCCCAAGGAGTTTTAAGGTTTGATGTGTGTTGATGGTTGTCGATGGTTTTATGTTTGTTGATAGTTGAAACAATGTTTGAAAGTTTTTGTAAGTTGGATAAACTTTTTGTAAGTATCTGATGTATGATAAACCAAATGGGTTTGTCACTAGATAATGGTATGTAATTAGGTGATGTAGGATGAACCATATGGGTTTATCCATAGACAATGTTATGTAGTAAACGATGTAGGTTGATAGGATGGTTTATGTAGTCCTATGTCTAATTAAATTTGTTGCTAATGCAATCTATCCACTTAACTATAAGTTTTAAAATGGATTTTTGGATTAATTTGTGTTGTATTTCAATTTATTGATGGTTTTAAGTTTTGTGATGCAATTAGTTAGTATATTATGGAGCATATGATTAGTGTAATGAAGTTTGTGTTTAACTTATTATTGTACATGGATTAATTTCCTTTTAGTACCACCATGTATATCTGTTTTCTTCACATATTATCTTCATTAAGATGTGACAAACATAATCAACATCAACACATGTGACAAATAATTAATCACTTCATTAAGATGTAACAAACATAATCAACTTCAACATAAAAAGTTTGAAAAAACACATTAAATGCTAATGAGACTTCCAAAGTTCCTTCCTATGATTTTAATTCACGCCTGCATCTTGGAAACTGCAATTTGGACATTTTGAATTCCAAAATCCCTTTTTTATACTCATTGCCATGTATCACACACATCACAAATCGTTTCTTACCAAAGTCTTAAACAAAAAACCTGCAAGAAAATATCATAAAGTATGTGATGCGCGTGATGTGTCGTTGCGGTTTAGCAGTGTTAATGCCTACTCAAGTTTTACATTTATATTTAGCCGACTTATCAATAACACACACACACTTAACGAGCAGTGTACCCGGTCAGTTTGTATATAATGGTAAGCAAAGTGTTGATCACTAAGAGTGGAACGTATTATTTAGTTATCCTAATCAGTATTTTAATGTCCTAAGTTAGTTTTACAGCCTAATCTAACGAAAGGGGGTTCAACCTGAGAGACTGGCACAGTTTGGTTATTGATTAAACAGTAAATTAAACTAATGAGCACGAATCAGCGAATAGCATACACGTACAAAGATAGATAATAGAGACTATAAGAAGACCTGTTCTGATAATTAAGCAGCTTGTCACTTGTTTTATTGCTAGTTTTATATGTAGTGTATATTAGTTAAATCTTTCTCGTTGGTTTCATATATCGGCGAGTAAACCCTTAATGATTACTTATGACTATCCTATTTATCCAAATACATCGGATTAAATAGGCGAGGAAGGGGTATGGCAGCCCAAGCAGTGCTCAGCTAGACACAGAGGTTATCAATGCACTAATATAAATTCACCAAAGACATCAAACATATAAACTTTAATTGATGGGAAAGCAATTTTAAGGCGGGCATATGATCTTGCGTACTCACATACTACCGGCCATCTATCCTGATGAATTAAAGCTTACTATTACAATAAAACAAAACTACTTAATGAATTGAATACATGCAGGACCTTCTTACAGCTCTAATATCTTCGTTTGGGGCGTGTCTTGTGTTGCTTGTCCGTCTGAATTCGACTCCTTAGGGTTATGGTGCACTCCAAATTCGTCTAGGTCTTGGGGTATTTATAGTTTCTGTCTGAGGGTTCGATGCGGCGCATTGACTTAACTTCGCGTAGGGTCCAAGCTTATTATATTCTGGAATATTCGTACACCGCCTTTAGATGCGGCGTAACTTGAGTCTTTATGCGGCGCATGTCCTTCAGTTGTCTTGGATTAATTCTGGTGAAGTCTTGATAGTGATACGCCGTATGTCAATTGTATAATGCGGCGTATCTGGAGTAGAACGAGCTTGATCTTCTTCTTTGACCAAAGTTTCATATGCGGCGCATGATATAATTCCATGCGGCGCATTCTTCAAAGGCAGGCAATGGTCTTCGAATTCATCTAAGTATGATATAGCGGCGTATCTGTTGAGTGAGATACGGCGCATCTTCTGGATTTCAGTAGACTTTTGACATCTTGCTCATTTTGCTCCATAATTAGTCCAAAATCGCCAAGTTTAACCTTTTACCTGTTTTTACCTGAGAATCACTAAAGTAAACATTAAAGCACCGATTCTCATACATAATAAAGTAAAACAAGTTAAATAAATAGGATAAATGATGATGATAAAATGTATTTATTTGAGTTCATCAGTATGTCAGGAAACAGAAAGAGATCCGTAGGTGCTTCAAGAAACCAAAACTCAAAGTATGTTCATAGATTAGTGATGTAAAGATTCAATAATATATCTTTCACCAAATTGTATATATTAGTAATCTAATGTGTCTTTCATTTCAGGAAAAAACGTGTTCAAGGAGAGTCTTCAAGCCGTGGAGAATCAGGTAAATTACTTATACATTTCTTTGAGATACTGCTGCAAATACTTTTATCATTCAATGCCTAATGTGTCAGTTTTTAATCTTTAATAATGATATATTATGTGCAGGCAAAGAAGAGCAGTGGGATGTGAATGTGTGGTTGCAGTTGTGGACTGCAGAAAAAAGAAAAAAAGCAAGCAAACATTGCTTCTGCTTGCTAAAGATGAAAAGGAGTATGGTCGGACCAAGGCGTACGTGCCTGAAGATGAAGATGAAGATGATGGTGTGGCCTTGGATGACTTGGATTACGAAGCTGCACATAAGGCCTTTGACCAGGAGAAATCTCCAAAATTGGATGTTAGGTCTTAACAATGTGTAACTTTTGTTTCATGTAAATTTTATTTTTCATTTAACATGTAATGGAAAATGATTAAGTTTAATTATCCTTATTTGTTCCTTATTTGTCGTTCTTCATTACTCTAATTGATCATGTTTAACTAATTGAGATTGTAACAAACCTTGTAACAACAAAAATAACCAATTGACATTGTTTGACTTTTGTATGTCAAACATTTGTCCAATGAAGTAAGGATGAATCCATGTCAATGAGGAACTGACTAATTGAGATTGTAACAACCTTGTAACATTAAAAATAACCAATTGACATTGTTTGACTAATTGAGATTGTAAAACCTTGTAACAATAAAAATAACCAATTGACATTGTTTGACTTTTGTATATCAAACATTTGTCTAATGAATTAAGGATGAATCCATGTCAATAACAAAAGGTTGTTTCATAACTTCATTAACTTAGAAATGCGAATACAGAGCTCTATTCACATAGCTAATAGTCAATAACAAAAGTCAATTACATTACATCTTGCACAATTCTACTTCTACATTACAAGATTACATCCTGACTTCTACACCAACTTTCCTGCAAACAACATAAAAGCAACAACCAGAGCCCTTACAACAACACATTTCCTATAAACCAGTAGCTCGGATTTGCTTTCTTTCAATCCCATTTGCAGAAGTAAGACTTGGTTTTACAAATAAGACTTCTGATAGTCAAATTCCCTTTGCAAGTCTCTTATTTTTTTCATTCAAACTACATTTGTCTATTTCCAATCGTTTTTCCACTTGAATCAACTTGTGGACTTCTCTTTTGTAGTAGGCACTAGGTAATTCAGGATCAAGCCAGTAAAAGGTGCCGCATTTTGAACCCTACATGTTTAGACATCTAGCATATACCCGATTGACAAACAAAGTAAAGATCACTTACATTATAATAATTTATGCAGCCTAGAAAACGCCTTAAAGGATGATAGATGGTTCATGATGTTTGTTCAATAATGGGTTCCTCATGCTCGCAATGGGTAGGTGGTGGAGGATGAAGACTTCGAACCGAAGATGACGATGAAGCCATTTCGAATGAATGACTTATTTTAGTGTTTATTAGGTATGTGTTTGGATGAGTGTTTGAATTGGGGAAGAAGCTAAATGTTAAGATAACCGATCTTTGGCACGTGATATGGCCCATTTAATTCAAACCAGATACTTAAGTCAAGGGACATAATTTGCATGTAAGTAAAACCCTAAACTTCTCACTTGTGTGTTGTGCTGCTAGAAGAAATATTAGTGCTGATAGTACATGACATCGATCAACAATACATAAACATGTTCATAAACATACATGTGGCACAAACTACCACTAGACACAACATTAAAATGTTATTCGACCTACATAAACTATATTGTTCCAAAACAATCCATCCCAAGGCTTAAGATAAACAAAATAAATAGAACAACCTTCACCATTGCCTTGTGCTGACCTTGATCATTCCCTCCTCACTTGGAATCAACCTCCTTATCTGATTCTATTGCCTTCTCATCCTTGTCAGCTGGATCCAACTTTCTTCTCTTCTTTTTTATACCAGAGGTCACACTGGCAGGTGAATCCACTGTAGCTGGAGCGTCCATGTCTGCCCTTTCCAAACTATCTTCAACTTCTGCTGTTGGACCTACATCAGCAACTACTACAGCTTCATCTCTGACTTCATTTTGAAGAATTGGCATATTTTGAATAACAAAATCTAACTCAGCAAACAACATATCAATATCTGGATCATGATCAGGTACATAGGCTGGTTGATCATCCAGCCAATCAACTACAATTTCTTTGTGGTCGAAATCATCCTCTTTGACTATCTCCAACAAATCATTCGTTGCCTCTTGAATCAAAGAATCAATTTCTGCCTCTTCAATAGGTCCATAACATGGTTGATCATCCATAGCTTGATTTTCAATTTCATCCAGAACACATTTGTCAATTTGTATGTGGTATAACTCACCATCCACTTCCACCTCACCTTCCAAAACATGTTGAAATTCAGGTTTACCCATACCCTTTCCAGCATCCTCTTTACTAACTTTCTCTTTTTCTTTGTCAGCACTTTGATTCACATCTGCCACACCCTCTTTCTTACTCGCCTCGGTCTCTTTGCTTCGCTTCTCCTTGATTTCATCATAGTTTATAAAGAAATCCAATTCGAATATGAGGTTTCTGAACTCGTACTCACCACTCAACCTTCTTTCCCTTATTTTGTTCTTCCCTTCATTAGACCATGGGGTTGAAATAACAAGCTCATCATCATCCAGTTCTGAGATAAAAAAATTCTCATCATCCCTGCTTCCAGCCCTACTAGATGAAGCATAAGTTGAAGTATCACCCTGTTTCCCCTCCTTTCCTATTTCACTAGCACCATGCCACTCTAGCAAAAACAACTCACCATCCTGCTTAACTACATCACCATCCTCTATATCTTCAATCACAACACCCTTACCACGACTATTCCTCGTGTACAACGAATACTCCTCGACTGATGAAATACCTTCTTCAATATAAACCTCTATTTCCTTAATACGAGGCATGTACTTAAACAGTTGCACGTCATCTTCCACACTCATCAATGGACCAGCCCATCATCCAAAGATTTCTCAGGGTTCCTAAAATGTGAGAACAACCTATCCCCTAATCCTAGTGCTTCTAACATTCCAACATACTCCTCAATGCGGAAATGGTTAACATCAATCAGGTCAACATACGCTATATCTCCAAACAAATATTTTCGGTTTGGTGGATATGTGAAGAGCCCTTTGTGGTGAATTTTCAGAGTGAACAATGTACCATTCAACTCTTGCTAATTAGGAACACAAATAACAACTTATAAGTATGAAAACCATCATATCATACAATGTAGTACAAATGCATGTTCGAATAATAAAAGTAAATGACAACTTACAGTAAATAGCATGAAGCTCATATTCTGGAAAGAAGGGAGTTCGAATCTGCCAAACTGGAGATAGCACTATCATGGTATTGGTTTGTGGGTGACTGTTGAAAGAAGATAGAATGTATTTGTGTGTATGATTTGGTCGTCTTAAACTGTTCTACACGAATCATTTGATTAGCAAACAATGTCCTCGTCGATTATCGTGCTGGGTGGGAAGAGTTTTGTCATGCAGGCGGGAAAGTTAAAATGACAAAAATACCCTCACGTGCAACGCACGTGAGGACTGACTAACGAGCTTCGCTAACGATCGTTAGGCAAAAAACCGTTTTTGCAAACAAACGTCATCCTCAAGGACACTTTTTGCCTAAGGAAACCTGCTCAGGGACATTTTATGCTAAAATTCTTGTATGAGGACAACTTTCGCAAAATCGACAAAGTTAAGGGACATTTTTTGCAGTTTACCCTTTATTATTTTTTGGAACTGCGTTTTAGGTGAAAAGAAAAAGCGGCTGTGTGTTTTGTGTTAGAGTGAAGTTAGGTTAGTTTACGAGGGAGTGATATTAGGAGTGACTTAGGTAAAGGTTTGTTGTGGGCCTTCACAAATTTGGTTGTAGAAGTTTTGTGCTATTAATCAAATTTTAAATTGGACTAAGTGTTTTATTCATCATAGGGACAAATTTTTTGTTAGCCGAGTTTTCACTCTCAATGATTTTGACCTCCTTTTTTCACAATATTATTTTATACTGTTTTTATATTTTTACAGTATCGCATGTGCACCTTACTATTTTTGTATGAAATAATTTATTTACTTAAAAATCTCACTATTTGTAAAGTTTATTGTTATAAAACGTATATAGCTAGAAAATATTGTTTGCTAGAATTTTAATTACCGGGTAACCACCGCTGAATCACACGGGTACCCTGTTAGTCTGGAAGATAATACCAGTACTCAGTTTGTACGGAAAAAAAAAAAAAAAAAAAAAAAAAGAAACGAGCCGGGTGGGCTGACTTAACGGGCATGAATTGGGTCAACTGGGCCAAAAGAAACGACGCCGTTTAATTTACTCTTAATAATAAAATAAAAATAAAATTAGTAAGTAAGCAAGCGAAGTGCAACGTGTATTAATTCTATCTAGCCACTTCGCGAACATTCCATACACTTCCAGACCTTCCTTCCACACACACCCTCTCTTCTCTCAAATCACACACAAACACTCGAACACCTCTGACAGAAAAAATAAATAAAAAATCAATCAATCCCAGCATTCATCGATCAAAAAAAAAATAAGGCAGAAAAGAAAAAGAATGGGTGTAGATTATTACAAGATATTAGGAGTTGAAAAGGGAGCAAAAGATGATGATTTGAAGAAAGCGTATAGGAAGCTGGCAATGAAGTGGCATCCTGATAAGAATCCTAATAATAAAAAAGACGCTGAAGCTAAATTTAAACAGATTTCTGAAGCTTATGATGTATGTTCCGTCTTTCTCTCTTTCTCTTTTTATCTTGTTACTATTTTTGTTTGTGTTTTTGGTGGATAAGTAAACGTTACGATATGGTTTTATAAATATTTAGGATTTAAGATTTTAAAACTGGTTTTTGGATATTATGGGGGTGTTTGGGATTGCTTGTTAAGTTGTTATTTATCAGGCTTTTTATAGTGCGAATGTAATAGGGGGTGTTTGGTTTATATTAGGAATAATGATGGGTATGGTAATCGGAATGGGTTTGGAAAATGCTTAGTTTTATGGGTTTGATTCCCGTTTCTAATCACTAAACCAACTAACCAAACAACTAAAATAGGAATAGGAATGAAACCCATTCCCTTATAGCCATACCCTCAAACCAAACACCCCTATATAGATTTTAGAAATTATCAGGTGTTAACAGATTTAAAGTTGTTTGGATTCTCTTACTTTAGGGTGTTTAGGGTGTTTGGGATTGTATTTGATAATTTATTTGATTGGTTTGCCACGCTTTTAGTAGACTATGAACGATCTGATCCAAAACGAATTACCAAACACCCTCTTAGAGAATATGCAATTCAATCCATCTAACTGAATTAAGGAGAATGTTAGATTGTATATTTGAATAAGCGCTTAATGAAACAATGTGTATTCGACTGTTGTATGTCACTAAAACAGAGTCCAACCAATAATCTTTTAACTTATTTTTTGGTTATAATTTATGTTCAGGTTCTGAGTGATCCTCAAAAGAGAGCAGTATATGACCAATACGGTGAAGAAGGGCTAAAAGGAGGGGTGCCACCACCAGATGCTGCCAACGGTCCAGGCGGAGCCACCTACTTCTCCACGGGCGGAGGAGGGACGCCGTTCACATTCAACCCGAGAAGCGCTGATGATATCTTTGCTGAGTTTTTCGGGTTCAGGGGAATGGGAGGAGGTGGTGGTGGTGGAGATGGTATGAGAGGGACACGGTTTTCTAGCAATATGTTTGGTGGTGATGGGGGTGGATTTGAGCATATTTTCAGCTCGTTTGGTAACGGAGGTGGTGGGAGTCCGTTTGGGAGCGGTGGAGGTGGGTCGGGTACGATACGGAAAGCGGCGGCTATAGAGAGGAATCTTCCTTGTACTCTCGAAGAGCTTTACAAGGGTACTACCAAGAAGATGAAGATCTCCAGAGACATTGCTGATGTTAGTGGGTGAGTTATTGATTTTCTATTAAGCCTAAAATTATAAATGCGCTTGTTTGTTACAAGTATTTGTTAAGTCGTTTTTTAGCTGTTGTACATTGTTCAATCTGATTCATGTAAAGATAATTTGGGTCGTTTCGTACAACTTTAAGGGTTACAAGACGACTAATGGGTCATAAATTAGTGTAGATGTACATTTGGCTGAAATGATGCTATCTTCTGAAAAAAGGAAATCTTTTATATAATTGTGGCGTCCAACACTTTTTTGTATTTGATTGATCTGTTTCTAAAACTACTTTATTGTTTTCATTGATTGCAGTAAGACAATGACAGTGGAGGAGATACTAAACATCAACATAAAGCCTGGATGGAAGAAAGGCACAAAGATCACCTTCCCAGAGAAAGGAAATGAGCAGCCAAACGTTACACCAGCAGATCTCGTATTTGTCATAGATGAGAAACCTCACAGCACATTCACTCGTGATGGCAACGACTTGGTGGTTACAAAACGCATAACATTGGCTGAAGCATTGACTGGTTACACAGTCAATTTGACCACCCTTGATGGCAGAAACCTGACAATCCCTATCAACAATGTGATCCATCCAGAGTACGAGGAGGTAGTCCCCAGGGAAGGGATGCCTATTTCAAAGGACCCGACTAAGAAAGGGAACCTCAGGATCAAGTTCAATGTCAAATTTCCAACAAGGTTGACTCCAACTCAAAAAAGCAAGATCAAAGAATTGCTGAACGGTTAAGATGGGTTGTGAGAGTAGTGTCTTTGTGCATATGTAATTCGTACTCGGAATTCTGGAGGGTTTGGTTGTATGTTTTTGCAATTATAGATTTAATTTCAAATTTTACATCTATATTCGAGGCGAATATTGCAATGGTATGGAATCTAATAATTGGAAGCTACACAAAAGCTTTTAGTTGCGTTTGTTAAATCTTTTACTGCTAATATTAGATTGCTTTTTGTCTTGCATTTCAGCATTGGTGGTATTTGCGCCATGTCTCAATTTTAGGCTCCAGTGTAGTATGGAACTCTGGCTTTATAATTTTAGGCTGCAGCCAAAAGCAGTTCATCAAACCTTAAAGGTCAGTTCTTACCAAGGAAAAGTAAAGAATTTAGATGTGAACATTTGAGACATTTTACTTTAAAATGAACTAAATCGTTTTTTGCAAGTCATTTTCCTATTCTATTTCTACTTAGAGTGATGCTTGAAAATCCGACATTATTTTTTGTTTCACTTCATTAATTTTATTTTCTCCGTTAAGTAATACTCGAACACAGTGTAGCGAACAATTCAAACTTGCTACAAGCTATGCTATATGAAATTTAAACAAGGTTGTTTCCAAGGGCCTTTGCTGGCTAATGTATCGGGTTGCGCTGTTTCAATTTTAACGGATATTACCGACAATGAACATGATTAGGATAAGGTCTCGTATCATAACATGCGTAGATGTCTTCTTGGTGCTCTGGTTTAGTCGTGTGTCATAACTTGGTAAAGGTTAGTTTCTAACCTGAATCCAGCATTCTTTGACATACCATTGAAAGAGATCTTGTCCATGACAACCCAAGCCAGTCTCTCAGAATTTTTATTTTGTACCAAAATTCAAAAACTAAAACTTTAAAGTACAATTACTTAAACACACCTTTTATTAAAATTGTGAAAGCTTGAATATCTTACAATAGTTATGGTGAGAGGTTTTTGGTGGGTGATCGGATGATCGATACGACGAAATACAAACGCTTTTATAGGCTACCAAACTAGAGAATATGTTTTGGCATCTAGCATATTCGAGAGAGCCATTATTGACTTCACTATTTTACAAACGTCTCGTGACTCAATTCTGACATAAAGGTACATTAATTATAATAATTAAACATAGTGGCTGACATCTTTGACTGAACTTTATTACATGCGGGCAAGTCGAGCATCTTATTTCAGGATAATTCAATTTTAATGATGGTAATCAATAATCATCCCACCCAGGTCCACTATAAAAATTGAATCGTCATTGCACTCGTCAGCTTCTAGAAGATGAGCTTGGGCTTCCTCAGGCTTAGATGTTGTTGCAGCCCAATCGTTATGCAAGAGCTTCCAGTTCGATAAGGATTCTTCAGGCTTCTTTGTTTTGGATTCGAACGTCTTCCTTTTGGTTAGACAAGTGGTTGTCTTTAGTTGATAATCAAAAGTAGACTTGGGCTTTGTATTATATGATTGCTTGTAGGTTTCGCATTGCTTTGACTGTTTCTTTTGCTGCTGATAATTCAATGTCCTGGGCGACTAATCTCCAGGCATCAGATTTGTCCATTTTGATTGGGGTTTGGTTGGCCTTGAGCTGGTAATGCATGTATACTGCCCCTGGTTCTTCATGTGTAAAGCTTCTTGGGAGTGGTTGAAAATCTTCGTAACTTCTTCGCAGGTAATCTTCATATTCTTCTGAGAGGCATAAGGGGACCGTAGAACTTCCTCCACTGAGTAAAGAGTTGTTGCTGCTAATTGCTTCATTTCTCCTGTGCATTCTGCAAAACAAAATATTAACATGTCTTGAGAGAGAATCAGCTAGTGTATTATGTTTCCCTTCTATATGTTTTATGTTAATCTTGACGCATGTTCCTGCATCTGCAAACTTGATTGCAAATTTAGTACCAATACTTTTCATACTACATTGATTTATTGATAGATTAAGACAAGAAGAAAGCAAGTAAAGGACAACGATCGATTTGGGAGCGTTACGGGGGAAGAAGATCAAAAAAATTGTCGGCTTATAAATGTGGTTTCAATCCTTTCAGTGATGCCAGAAGTTGTTTTGATTATACTCAATTTGGGCCAATAAAGAAATGCTACTTAAAAAGCATATTCTTTATAAAGTAGAAGATTGTGAAGACTTTTCAAAATAAGTGATATTTCTTTTATTAAGAGGCTTTAAATGATTTGATTCATACATTTGAATCTCAATCTATGGAGGAAATGTATGAATCTCAATCAGATAGTAATTCATTCAAAATAAAAGTAAATGTCTCCAAACATTAAAGTTAATGTTTCAAAACATTTAAGATCATTTTCTCGCAATTCGTACTAAAGATCGGAATTTTTTTTCGGGTTTAGTCAATCTCTTCCACTAGAGCATATTCCGCACTAAATAATTCTCTGAATTCTTTCCATGAACATATTTCGGCCCAGGCTTCACCCTTTTCACAAACCTTTCCTTCCCACCAAGTCTTAGCACTGTCACGAATGAAATTGGTAGCATAAATAACTTTCTTCTTTTCGCAGTCACTCGTACGAAATGCGGCTTCCACGGCCATAAGCCACCTTGTACTAGCAATTGGGTCAAGGTCTCATGTGAATTTTGGCACATCACATCCCGTGAAGTCAAGATACGTAGCTTTTGTTAGTCGTATTATTATTTAGTCCATTAGTCATTTGTATGGGCTATGGCCCGATAGTCTTATGTATTAGGGTTTCATGGTTATATATTGTAAACTCGGATTATGATCAATACAGTGTTTTCTTGTATTGATCATAATCCGAGTTTACAATATATAACCATGAAACCCTAATACATAAGACTATCGGGCCATAGTCCATACAAATGACTAATGGACTATATAATAATACGACTAACACTCCCCCTCAGTTTGAGTGGGAGGACACTGGAGACTCAAACTGGTACGAAACTCTTCAAACAAAGCCGAAGGTAACCCTTTGGTAAAAATATCTGCATACTGATAACATGACGGCACATGAAGAACTCTAACTTGGCCAGCAGCAACCAAATCACGAACAAAATGAATATCAATCTCTATATGCTTCGTACGTTGATGCTGAACCGGATTAGAAGATAAGTATACGGCACTAACATTATCACAGTAGACAAGCGTAGCAGAAGACAAAAGCGTATGCAGCTCACGTAATAGATTCCGTAACCAACATGTCTCAGCAACAGCATTGGCAACACCACGATACTCTGCCTCTGCACTAGAACGAGAAAGCGTCGGCTGACGCTTTGAGGACCACGAGAGTAGATTGTTACCAAGAAAAACACAATAGCCAGAAGTCGATCTCCTAGTAGTAGGGCAGCCAGCCCAATCAGCATCCGAATAAGCAACCAACGAGGAAGTAGAAGAGGAGAACAACTGTAAGCCATAGTCTAAAGTACCCCGAACATATCTCAATATACGCTTAAGTGCCGAGAAATGAGGCTCCCGAGGATTATGCATATAAAGACAAACCTGCTGCACGGCATAGGAAATATCAGGTCTAGTAAAAGTAAGATACTGTAGAGAACCAGAAAGACTCCGATATAACTTAGGATCAGAAACCGGAGCACCATTATCACCCAATTTAGACTCAGTGTCAACAGGAGTCCGAGAAGAGTTACAATCAACCATATGTGCACGCTCCAAAATCTCCATAGCATACTTACGCTGTGATAAAAACATCCCAGAAGAGTCACGCGTAACAGAGAACCCAAAAAATAATTAAGAGCGCCCAAATCAGTCATAGAGAACTCAGTATGTAAAGAAGCAATACCCCACTGTAATAAACTATCAGATGAAGCAGTGAGCACAATGTCATCCACATATAGTAACAAAAATGCAGTATCAGCACCCTGTTTGTAAATGAATAAAGAGGAGTCACAACGACTAGAACTAAACCCAACAGTAGTAATATAAGCCGCAAACCGCTGAAACCATGCCCGAGGAGCCTGCTTAAGACCATAAAGAGACCTCTATAATAAATAAACATAATCCGGATGCTCTGGATCCCGAAAACCAGGAGGCTGATGCATATAAATTGTCTCAGATAAATCACCATGTAAAAAAGCATTCTTGACATCTAGCTGGTGAATAGGCCAATGTCGAGAAATAACTAAACTAAGAAGAGTCCGAATGGTGCCCAGCTTAACAATNCTTAAATAGCCTACTTAATACGTAAGGAAATATACGTTTTCTCATAAATTCCAAACTTTTTCGCGAAATTCTCAAAACTCAATAAAATTATCGATAACTCAATTTTTCACGTTTATAAAAATATAATGCGGTGAATTTAGAAAAGGTCCCAAAATTACCGGTTGTCACACATAACGAGGATTAGGATGAGTAGTCCCGACACGAGAACGTGTGACCATGGGATGAATTGAAACTGGGTTCTGGTGAACAGGTGGAGTAGGTGGATCGGGGGAAACAGAAACGAAAGCCGGCTGTGATGGAATCGAAATAGGAGTAGTGGGAGATTGTTGTTGTGGTGCAGAAGGTGAAGGTGATGGCCCGGGAGAAGTCGGACTAAGAGGCTCAATGGGTGTATCGGATGTAGGAACATTTTGAGGATTGGTTTGAACATTGGGTGAAGTTGTAGGAGAGAATCTTAGGATGTTGGAAATGACATTGGACGAGTCATCCAAGAAATCATAAGAAGGACTGGCGGTGGGATTGACGATGGGTGTCTTGGAGGCAAACGGGAAAACTGTTTCATCAAAAGTAACATGTCGTGAAATAATTATTTTATTGGAGGTCCAGAAAACGATAGCCACGATGATTAGTAGCATAGCCCAAAAAGATAGAAGGGGTAGCACGGGCTCCAAGTTTGTGGTCGGCATCAATATGAGGGTAACAAAGACACCCAAAAACACGTAAAGACTATAATCAGGTGTAATGCAGTAAGGCGGGTGTATGGGACTTCACTATCAATGGCACGTGAGGGTAATAGATTTAATAAGTAAATGGCCATGTAGAGGGCTTCAACCCAATAGTTAGGAGGGATATGAGCTTGAAACAATAAATTCCGAATTAAATTATTAATGGTGCAAATCATCTGTTCGGATTTTTTATTTTGTTGGGAAGTGCGTGGACAAGAAAATCGAAATTGAATCCCATTGTCGGCAAATAATTTATGAAAGCATTGGTTATCAAACACACCACCATGATCACACTGGAACGACTTAATTTCACTCTTAAATTGAGTTTTAACAAAATTACGAAAAAACATAAATTTGGACAAAATATCAGATTTGTTAACTAAAGGATAAACCCAAACAAATTGAGAATAATGATCCAAAAATAAGACATAGTATTTGAAACCAGAAAGACTCGGAATTGGGGAAGTCCACAAGTCCGAGTGTACAATATCAAATGACGACTGAACCACACTATTAGAACTAACAAATGGAAGTTTCACGTGTTTTCCAATCTGACAAACATGACATAGAACGGGAGACTTCTCTTTATTACATGAAATAGAACTACTTGAAAGGACACGACGTAACACTTCACTTCCTGGATGTCCAAGTCGTTGATGCCACGTATACTGACTCGCTAGAAAAGCATGCGGAATGGTGGAAGGCTGAGTGACAGGGTAAAGATCTCCATTGCTATCACAGCGGAGCAGCACCCGACGCGTTTGACATTCCTTAACAAAAAAAAACCAAAAGGATCAAACTCAATAATACAATAATTATCACGAACAAATTGACGGACAGAGATCAAGTTTTTAACAATATTAGGGGTGATTAAAACATTATTTAAATGAAGAGGTCGGTGAGGTGTAGGCAAAATGCTATGGCCAGAGTTGACAACGGGAATAGAATGCCCGTCACCAACTGCAACAGATGGGTAAATACACGAATTAAAAACATCACTAAGACAATTGACATTATCGTTTAGATGAGATGACGCACCTGTATCCATATTCCAGTTACCGTCGATACATGGTATCAGGCCTTTTCTCGGTCCTGCATATCCAAACCCTAACTCATAACTCCTTTGTCAGGTCGATCGTTGGTCCCTCTTAAAAACCAGTCGACATACTTGTTTGCCTTGTCAGAAACTATTGTTGGTACTTTATATTGTTAGTCACAAGTTTGTGAACCTACTTTATCTTCTGTTTGTTTTCACAAGTCGATACAATGACCGGATCTCCTGCCCCTCCTACTCTACTTTTGTCCGACAAACTCATGGCCCTCAACAATCTTTCAACTCGCGTACCTGTTGTGCTCGATGTTGATGAGATGAACTATGCATAATGGACTATATAATGACTAACAGCTTTGTCATTCTTTGTATCTTTCACAAACCCACCTGCTTTCTTAAGCTCCTCAAACTCCTTATGCATCAACTCTTAGTCACAACTAAAAGACATAAAAAATGTGAATAGCAACAAAAAACATTAAAGTTAATGTATTTTCTCGCAAAGTAGTCGCAACTTATAAAGACATAAAACATGTACGGGATGAGTTCAAGTAACCAGATTGATAGTAATTCAATTTCAAGTTAAAGAAACATCCTAATTCTATATTATATATGATAAATCAAAAAATTTAAAAACTAACTGAGTTATTCTTAAAGAAGAATAATAATAAATTAATTAAAAAATAATAATAATGATAAATCATTATATGCAATCAAGTTGAGAAAATGATCTAAGTCTACTGATTCCTTGTACAAATCTTCTAGCTCTTCACTTGAAATCAACAATCTATTAAGGGAAAAATCCTTGATTTACCCCAAAAGTACAAATGTACTTACCCCTGCCATCCCAATTTTTTTTTTCTTCATATGCCCCAGAGGCGGAGGTCGTCCAAAATATTTGGGCGGATTGCTTAATAATGTGACACTTGTCCCTATGGGTGTCCCCACCATGTACCTTCATGGTACATTGTACCATATGTTATTTTTGGGCAAATAGGCCCACAAAACTCGGGTGACTTCATTATTTTGTCTTTTTTGAAAAAAAGTATGGTCTTTTTTTTATTGTTTTATAGTACATATATTTTGGGCGTATGAGTCCCATTATTTTTTATTCTTGGGCGACTGGTTAGGTATGTAGTACACTTTTATTTTAATTTATATTATGGGTACTTGTGCCATATATAAAAATACACGTATATACTAATATACACTTAAATACTAATATACACTTATTCTTGGGCGACTTGTATTAAATAGGATATTTTTTGGGTGACTGGGACCCACATTTTTTTGGACCAACAGTATAGTCTTCTTAGTCTTTTTATAATATATATTGGTACATAATATTTGGGCGACTGAGCCCCACTTTAATCTATTTTTGGGCGACTTGTTATGTTGGTAGTACACTTTTATTTTAATTGAATTTTTTGGTACCTATAAACTAATATTTAAAACCAAAATACACCAAAACACAAAAAACTTTTGAATACTTCTTTTCATTTTAAATTTATAATACTTATTATACTTATTTACTTTTTAAACTTATTTTCTTTTGAAACTTACCAAACACACTTTATCCTCTCTATCTCTCACTCCCCTTTGCTTTCTTTCTAATTCTCTCACTCAGTCGAGGTTCTTGATTCAATAATCAACAACATTCTGCTTTCAAATCTACAACATAATGAAGTCGCTAGCAAGTAGACACATATCGGAAGCATCCTTTGTATGAACGTTGGTTTTCGAATTAGGGATTCGATTTAACAATTTATAATAATGGTTTGGGGGTAGGGTAAGTAATTATCTATTCGATTTAGGGTTAATCTAATTTAGGGTTAGGGTAAGCAATTATCTAATCGATTTAGGGTTACCATTATTTAATTTTTTAATTGTATAGTCGATTTAGGGTTACAATTAGTTAATGGTTTTGTTTGTTTAATTGTTTAATCGATTTAGGGTTACCATTCTTTAATGGTTTTGTTTGTTTAATTGTTTAATTGTTCAATCGATTTAGGGTTACCATTATTTAATGGTTTTGTTTGTTTAATTTGATTATTCAATTGTTTTGTTGGTTTATTTGATTATTTAATTGTTTGTGTATCTTTTTCATGTATCTTTATATCTTGTTTTCTAGTGTTAGGGTTTATTGATTCTTTTGGTGGTCGTATATAAGGACAGATGATGTATATCTTGTCCACATCTGTTAGTGTTTATTGTTGGGTTATAGTGATATTGTTTTGTTGTTGCTTTTTGGTAGTCTTTTTTAAGTGCAGATGATGTGTATCTTGTCCATATCTGTTAGGGTGTACTGCGTCTTTTTAGTTTTAGGGTTTATTGCTGATTTTGGGAGTTTTTCTTAATATGACTAAGTATGATAAACAAATCCCAGCTTGTGTTATGTTAGCTGCTTACAATTTAGGTTAATCTGCCTAATTTTGAGAAAGAATGGTCAAGTTTTGTTGCTTTGGTAACCTTTGTGTTTGCCTTTGCTACGACGATCTAAGTAGTATCACATCGGTGGTAACAAGCTATTCTATGGGAACCATAAATGGTAACTAGGCCGAACGGATCAAGGGGTGATTCCGGGGATGCTTGAACCATAGATGGTCGGTTGACTTAACCCAGTAGAGTTGTGCTAAGATATCGGGCCTCGGACTATATACATCCTGCTTACACATGGCGGGAAATAGTCTGTACTCCCGATCAGATTCAAACTACTAGGGTAATCGTTTTGACTACTTACTTATGATTTTTATTGCGAAGATTTGAATACATTGGTAGTAGTGCACAAACTTGTAAATTCGTTTGAAAATATCTTACACTCGGTAAATATACGTGCTAATATCTGATACAAAATTCATATATGTTCGGTTATTTTATGTGGTACACCTCTTATAAAACTCATATGTGTACAATGTGTTAATTAAAATTGATCATACTTAATTGGACGGATGCTTGTTGATATATTTATGGTGTTCACTTTGTTAATGTTGTTCTAAGCTGCCTTTATTTATTTTTTTCTTAAAGGAATATGAAGCCAAAGTGATCGTCTTGGGCGACTTGTTATGTTGGTAGTACACTTTTATTTTAATTGAATTTTTTGGTACCTATAAACTAATATTTAAAACCAAAATACACCAAAACACAAAAAACTTTTGAATACTTCTTTTCATTTTAAAGTTATAATACTTATTATACTTATTTACTTTTTAAACTTATTTTCTTTTGAAACTTACCAAACACACTTTATCCTCTCTATCTCTCACTCCCCTTTGCTTTCTTTCTAATTCTCTCACTCAGTCGAGGTTCTTGATTCAATAATCAACAACATTCTGCTTTCAAATCTACAACATAATGAAGTCGCTAGCAAGTAGACACATATCGGAAGCATCCTTTGTATGAACGTTGGTTTTCGAATTAGGGATTCGATTTAACAATTTATAATAATGGTTTGGGGTAGGGTAAGTAATTATCTATTCGATTTAGGGTTAATCTAATTTAGGGTTAGGGTAAGCAATTATCTAATCGATTTAGGGTTACCATTATTTAATTGTTTAATTGTATAATCGATTTAGGGTTACAATTAGTTAATGGTTTTGTTTGTTTAATTGTTTAATCGATTTAGGGTTACCATTCTTTAATGGTTTTGTTTGTTTAATTGTTTAATTGTTCAATCGATTTAGGGTTACCATTATTTAATGGTTTTGTTTGCTTAATTTGATTATTCAATTGTTTTGTTGGTTTATTTGATTATTTAATTGTTTGTGTATCTTTTTCATGTATCTTTATATCTTGTTTTCTAGTGTTAGGGTTTATTGATTCTTTTGGTGGTCGTATATAAGGACAGATGATGTATATCTTGTCCACATCTGATAGTGTTTATTGCTGGGTTATAGTGATATTGTTTTGTTGTTGCTTTTTGGTAGTCTTTTTTAAGTGCGGATGATGTGTATCTTGTCCATATCTGTTAGGGTGTACTGCTTCTTTTTAGTTTTAGGGTTTATTGCTGATTTTGGGAGTTTTTCTTAATATGACTAAGTATGATAAACAAATCCCAGCTTGTGTTATGTTAGCTGCTTACAATTTAGGTTAATCTGCCTAATTTTGAGAAAGAATGGTCAAGTTTTGTTGCTTTGGTAACCTTTGTGTTTGTCTTTGCTACGACGATCTAAGTAGTATCACATCGGTGGTAACAAGCTATTCTATGGGAACCATAAATGGTAACTAGGCCGAACGGATCAAGGGGTGATTCCGGGGATGCTTGAACCATAGATGGTCGGTTGACTTAACCCAGTAGAGTTGTGCTAAGATATCAGGCCTCGGACTATATACATCCTGCTTACACATGGCGGGAAATAGTCTGTACTCCTGATCAGATTCAAACTACTGGGGTAATCGTTTTGACTACTTACTTATGATTGTTATTGCGAAGATTTGAATACATTGGTAGTAGTGCACAAACTTGTAAATTCGTTTGAAGATATCTTACACTCGGTAAATATACGTGCTAATATCTGATACAAAATTCATATATGTTCGGTTATTTTATGTGGTACACCTCTTATAAAACTCATATGTGTACAATGTGTTAATTAAAATTGATCATACTTAATTGGACGGATGCTTGTTGATATATTTATGGTCTTCACTTTGTTAATGTTGTTCTAAGCTGCCTTTATTTATTTTTTTCTTAAAGGAATATGAAGCCAAAGTGATCGTTAGGAGTAAATTGAATTACCTTTCCTTAATTAGAGATAAGCTTAATGAAAAGCGAAGGATTTTATTTAGGACCTCTTGTTTTGGAGGATGGTTGGATCTTTTCTTTTTTGACCATGAACCACACTTGTTAGATTATATATTTCAAAAACAGGGTTATGTAGATGATGAACGCTATGACATGCCCCTCATATATACTGTGGATGGTCGTAAACTGCATTTTGGTCGTCCCGAGTTTTCTTTAGTAACAGGGTTTCGTTTTGGAAAATGGGTTAGCTCACAGGATTTTAGTAAAGGGGATATAAAATTTAAGACGAGGGTATTTCCAAATAAAAATGGGGATAAAACTTTCAAACTTAGATCTTCTAGGTCTTGTTGAGGATGAAGAGTTATTCTGTAAGTTGTCTGATGAAGATGCAGTCCGTGTGTGTCTACTGTTAGCGCTAGAGGTAATTTTTATGGGTCGGTTATTGGTTGATCACGTGGATGATAAACTGCTTCGTTTGGTTGAAGACCTTGATGCATGGAATAAGTTTCCATGGGGGGAGCACATTTGGAGGCAATTATACAACCAGATACTGAATGTCGTTGACAGACACAAGTGGCAACATCTTAAAGGACTAGAAGGATCTCCGAAATTTGTTCCAACATATACAGTTGGAGGATTCGTATGGGCTTTCAAGGTTATTTCTCTATATTTTTGTTAATTCATAACAACTCGCTTTTATTTTTTTATTACCTGTCCCAGGCTAACGCAATCCTTAACATTATAGATATGGATTCTTGAGTCGTTTGAAACAAGCAACCGTTGGTGGAATAAACTTGAGGATGTGATACCTAGGGGTGTGGCCTGGTCAAAGAAAGGGGTATTTACACGATCGGATTATGGATTGCTATTTGGCAAGGTAAAAACAATATCATACTTCTTAATATTTATTTTCATTTATGTTGTTTTTAAAACTATTAAACGGCCTAAATGCTCTTTTGTGGATTCTATATATATTTCACAAATCGTTTCAATCTGTAAGCACATTACAAAAGAAAACCACTACACACTAATAACTACTAATTTTCATAACTGTTACATTCAAGTGTATTAGTGTCAACCAAGTATGAAAAGTTTCTCTTGGAACAATATTCAAACTTAATTGAGTGCTGTTTTATGTGGAAAATGATAAATTGTTCTACAAATGGAAAATGATAAATTGTTCTACAAATTCATCCCTCTCATGTTGCTACATTTGTAAAGTATGACTAGAAACACATTTAGGGTATACAATGATTTTTGTGACTATATAACCTGGTAAAAACCAAAGACCACAATTAAACCATATAAATCCATGCACAATCCAACAAATCAACAATATTTAGAAATTATTAACGTAACTTTATTCAAATAAAAGATGCAATCAAGAGTTTAACAACACATTATTTCATAATAAACGTTATAAAGTTGCTACACACATATAGGAACTAATTATTTTCGTTCATCTTAACCGCGTTGGCCTCTTCTTCATGAACACCGGCATGAGCTTGACCCAATAAATCCTCCAACAGTTCGAGCATGGCTTTATGCCTATTCTGAGTTTTCCTTAGAGCCTCCAAACAATCCACAGAAACGCCACGATTACTGATGAGNAATTACCTAACGATTCCATGTCTACCATCATAATTCGATTTTTGTTCATTACTCTCCTCAGATGTTGACAACACATAAACAAAAGGTTAGCGAACGCTCCGTCTTCAGTGGCCTACTGCACAAACCACAATCTCATGTTGTCATGCAAGTTAGTACTCCCAGAAAGATTCATTAGACTATCAAGAAGTTGAAACTGAGCCATTGGAAAGATGAAGATTGGTTTACAGGAGTTTATAACCAATTATGATAAGAAACAAAAATTAAGTAGTGAATATATAGGGAAAAAACTAAAGAACTGAATATAAGAAGTTATAAGCAGTTGAGAATAACTGCTTAATATTTATTTTCATTTATTAATATTTAGTTTATGTTTAATTTAGTTAAGTGTCTAAAAACTTTATGCTTAGTGTCAGTTTGCTAAAATGTGTGTAATTTGTTTAATATGTATTACATATTATGATTTGTAGTTTATGTTTAATTTAGTTAAGTGTCTAAATACTTTATCCTTAATGTCATTATGCTTAAATTTCAATCTGGTGAGAGGCACTTATTTGTCTAATACGTATTATGTATTATGATATTTGCATAATATATTTAAGTGACAATTCATAACATAACTAGTTAAGTATCTAAAAACTTTATGCTTATTGTCATTTTGATAAACTGTGTGTCTGGTGAAAGGCCCTTATTTGTCTAATATGTATTATGTATTATGGTATTTGCATAATATATATAAGTGGCAATTCTTAACATATTACATTATGAGTTAAATTTAATAAAAACATGATTTGCCAAAGCTTAAGCCTCCGGTCATGGTTAAGCAACAATCAGGAAGACCAAAGAACAAAGACCGTTTCCCCTCAAAAAATGAGGAGCCGAAAGTTAAACAGTGTGGCAGGTGTGGCTGCAAATCCCACACGCGTGAAGCGTGTATTGATGCGCGTGGATTGCAACACGCACTACGTTTTACCTCTCGAGGGATCTCGAGAAGCTTGCAATCCCCACCAGGCAGTGTACCTGACCGATGTAGTATAGTGTAGTGGCAAGTACCGGGGGATTGATCGTTCTCTCACAGGGAATAGTGTTCGTTAGGCTAAAGGCTACTCTAATCTAGGTCTAAGGGTGGAGGAAGATTCTTTTTGTATTTTTATGTTTTATGAAAGCAGTAAAATCTCTGGTTTTGGNACGGGAAACCAGTTTTTGATTCTAGAGGAGGCCGTAAGCGTAAGTCAGGTATTGAAAGAGAAGTGATTCTCGAGCCGAACTCAGGTAACGAAACAGTAGTTATAGACGAGCCGAATACGGATGTGGACGAGGAGTATTTTGAAAATGGAAGAATATACGCAGATTGGGAAGACTTAGATTGGATTGGTGAGCCATCTGCCAACCTTTACGAGGGTGACGCGGTCTGGGGCGGTGCAGCATCTTCTTCTTGCATCATCCTAAACAGTTACCCGAAATCATATAATCCTCATCAATTGGATAAACCATGGTAACGCCCATTCGTTACAGTTAGTCAAACCTTCTACTCTACACACGGCACACACATGACCACATGGTAATCCAGAAAGTTGCCATTGCCTGCAAGTGAAACAAAAAACAAATGGCAGTCATGGAGAAATGGATTGTAGCTTTATAAAAAGGTTTGTAGTACATACCTGCAAGTGCATTCCCTTTTTAGAAAATTAACTATATGAGAATTATAATGGTCTATTACTTGGTACACAGCACACATGGCGATGCCTCTAACTTCCCAGTTGTATTTTTCTTGATTTTTCGGTCTTTTTTTTCTTCATACACTCTTGCCCTACCATCCAAAATAATACATCATAGGGGAGTTGCATTCCCCTTACACTTGAATTTTTACATAACTTTACAATAACTATTCTAATGACTCGAATTAAGATAATCGAAAAACTTGGAGTACTTTTTAAATATTTAGCACGTATGGGGGTAATAATGTTGTTCTTCCCCATTACTTCATTACACTAGTACTTTACCCATGAGTCCCAATCGTCCCAAGTAATAGACCATTATAATTCTCATATAGTTGATTTTCTAAAAAGGGAATGCACTTGCAGGTATGTACTACAAACCTTTTTATAAAGCTACAATCCATTTCTCCATGACTGCCATTTGTTTTTTGTTTCACTTGCAGGCAATGGCAACTTTCTGGATTACCATGTGGTCATGTGTGTGCCATGTGTAGAGTAGAAGGTTTGACTAACTGTAACGAATGGGCGTTACCAT
>LBNU01027317.1:8345-20999 GCA_014162995.1 Artemisia annua | reverse complement strand
TCACCAAAAACATCTAATCTTTAACAACAACCTTTTGTTATCTTAAAAGATCCTAAGATCAACTTTATCACTTATACCTTCATCAATGTCTTTCTTCAATACATTCTTACCATCAATGGCCATGGACTCTCTTGTTCAATTCTTTGCTCCATATCCTACAACTGAGACGACGATGAACGAGATTGAGCAAATATTGAATGAGACTGAGAAGCCGTTAGACGTTGAAAATGAGCTACCAGATTACGTGGAGATTCAGATAAGGGAGTATGTTGGAAATCCGATGGATCAGTTTGTGAGTCCGAATGCTAATCCGAATGAGATTATTCAAAATAGGAATGATTGTTGTTTCATGACTTCGCTTCAGAAACCCACATCAGCAACTCAAAGTAGTGCTATTGGTAGAGATGTCAATGTCAATGCAATGACAAAGGTACAAAAGATCCAGTATATGTTGATGCTAGCCAATAAAGAAGAATCGAGAATACCGTTGACACCTGAGGAACATAACTTCATGGTCACAACAAGTGTTAATGAGAATCCCACAGATCTCCATGCAGACTTCATCTTTTTGGAAAATCAGCAGGCAACTTCATCAAGTAGTGATTCTGATCATCCTCCTACTTATGACTCAGAACCACTTCATGAGGTACCAAATTATGGTAATGATGCTAATCCGTTTGCTCATGAGACGCCACATTCTGTGCCTCCTGAATCCAATTATGATACATATGTGGGGGAGCAAGTTCATAGCAATATTAACTATGAAACTCCAGATATGGATCCTAGTGGAGTTCAATTTGCACAAAATGGTGCTACTAATGAGGAAACCCGTGCTCTCTTTGAATCATTATTGAATAATTGTAGCATTGAAATAGAGAAAGTGAAAAAGGTCAATCGCGAAGTTAATGCCACGAATGAGTTATTGACCACTGAGCTTGAGAGATACAAGGAAAAAGAAAAAAGTTTTCTATATGATGATAAAAAACGCGAGTCTGAATTTGAAATTGGTTATAAGAAATTACTTGTTAAAGATAGGGAACTGCAACGAAAGTTTGATACTCTTGAAGTCACTTCAACGAAAACAATTAAATCTTTAAAACAAGAGATTTCTGATTTAACAAACCAACTTTCAAAACAAAAATCAGCTTATACCAATCTTGAAAAAGAACGGGATGAGTTGAAAAAGGACTTTGCAAAGAAAGAAGATAAACTTTTGGAATCATAGAGTTAGAACATATGATAGGAAAACTAGAAAATTTGTTGGTTAAAACGGGTCATTCGAGTCAAACAATTCATATGATTACTAATCAAACTGATCCGATTTACCATACAAAAAACAAAATGGCTCTAGGTAATAAAACTCCTTGTAATCTCAAGAAAGCTCAGGAAGAACAGAATCCTTTGTATAATGGAAATGCTTTGTTTACTAAGCATGATCCCCCCATTGTTAGTGATTATGTGGAAACAATAGAACTTGCTGAAGAGAGTCAAACTAAAATGAAACAAAAGAATCCAGACCAGAAATCCATTGATTATAACAAACTGAACAAACTTTCTGGAATTACTTTTGTTCCTTAAAAACAAACATATGAGCTTTCCAAAAGCCCAGGAATTTCAAAACATGTGTCTAAACCCGCAATTGTTTCCAAATCTCTTTCAAAAATGGAAAAGATGTCTTCAAACAACACTTTTAACACAAGTGCTACAAGAGGATATCTTGATGATCTCAAAACCAGAATTGGGCAACTTCAAGCGACTTTAGAATCTAGAGCGAAATTAAATGAGATTAATTAGAATTCCACGGTTCATTTACAGCTGAAAAAGATTCTTGAAAGTGACTTTGCTCCTCAACTCGACGCCATTAATATTAGAGTTATTCATTTTGAACAAGCGTTTTTGAAAGAAACAGCTGACTTTGTCAAGGACCACAAATCTTTGATAAAGAAGGCAAATGAATCTTTTGAGCAGATAAATGTTTTGGAAAATTTAAATGATTCTCTCTTAGAAGCTGTCATGTCTACTGATATTATGTCCATCATTTTATAAACATATTCTGTTGAAGACGATGAACGACTTCGAGCTGAGACCTCCGCAATTGTTTCAAAATATGAAAATTCTCTTATTAAACTTGAAAAAGAAAACGTGTCATATTTTAAACAACTTGATCGGAAAAATGAAGAATGCAAGTATGACAAATTGTCGTATGAGCGTGCCTTCAAGAACATGAAAGAGCAAAATGATCTTTTGAGGGCTCAGCTGGAAAGTCTAAAAGGGAAGGGTGTGGAGACTAAGTGTGCAAAACCATCGACTTCGGAGAAACCAAATACTTCAAAAACGGTTGAAAAACCAAAATTGTCAATTTCCTGGTTTGCTCCACAAGTCGATGTGAAATATGATTTGACAAAACCAGTCACGCCACAACCCTTGCCAAAGCAGAAAGAGATTGAAAAGATTGTTGAAAAGACAAAAGTTGTTGAACGAAACACAAATGTACTTACATGTGGCCCTTCTAGGAATAGTACACCGAATGCGACCTCAAAAATGGTTAAGGAATCTGTTGGTTCTAATGATATGGTCCAAAATTACTATCTAGAAAAAGCTAGGAAAAAGGCACAACTTTGAAAAGATGGAATTTTAGGTACAAAACCTAGTGTGATCAATTCTACAAGATTCCACAGCACTGCTAGTAGTAGTAAACCTTTACCTAGGAACAATGAACAAAAGACTAGGGATTGGCCTACATCTAAGAGTAGTTGCGAAAAAGAAAATGCTATGCATGTAGAAAACAATACTAGAAATTTTGAGTCTTTTACGAACAAAAAGCAATTTCCAAATGATTGTAGTGACAAAGTTAAAGTTGTTGTTTTAAACAAAAATGTTGAATTTGTCTGTCCTACATGTCAAAAATGTGTCTTTTCAGTTAATCATAATGCATGTATTGCACAATTTCTCAAGAAAGGAAAATCATGTGTCAAGGTTCAATCCACTAAGACACCAAATGGAAACAAACCCGTTACGAACAACGAAAAAGAGAAGAAAACTAACAGGTGAACATCTACAGGATGTAGTTTTTTAAAAACTAAGACTTCTGCTGCATCTGATAAGAAAACTACGCCTAGATCTTACCTTAGGTGGATTCCTACAGGAAAAGTTTTTAAAACAGTTGGTCTTAGATGGATTCCCACAGGGAAGATTTTTGATAGTTGCACAAAAACAAATTGTAGTGAAAATCATCAAGATAAGGAAGTAGAAACCACTACAACCGTTGATAGTGAACGCCCTGAATATGAGGAAACATGTACTTCTAACACTGTTATTTGTGCAAATTCATCTTCTGTGGATGCAGGTACATGTGAAAGTGATGAGAGTTCATACACTCAATTTGGAAAAGAAGAATTTTATGCCAACATCGCATATGGAAATACGTATCTTATGCCACTCTTATCTCTACTTTTACTTGTTCAAACTTAATTTTTCTTTCTTCTATTCTTATCTGTAAATATTTTTGAAAAACAAAATACAAAATTTGAAAAACCAACAAAAATAATATACAAAAATAGAAAATTTCAAAAAACCCAAAAACAATATAAAATCAAAAAATTCCAAAAATATTCTTCTCACGATATGTCTCTCGTATAATCGATATTATGTACGTTTCTAGAAATGTCAATAAAAAATGACACGGATATGTACATATGCTTGAGCGGGAGTTCACTAAATGTTTTCTAAAACATGTCGTTTCTCTATTTTTCTCAAAGATGGCTTTCGTATACTTCAGTATGAAACCCGAGCTTCAATGATGACTTCTGATTATTTCAGATCAGGACTCGAACGTTCAAAATCGAAATTCTTTTCAAAAAGTTTGAGTATAAACAAACGAAAAGATTTCAAGCAAAAACTCGTTTTTCACAAAATGACTTGTGTACACCTTACAGTGCACAACTCAAGTTTTCAACGAAAGGAAAGTGCTATGCAAAAATGATTTTTATCAACAAAGTGCACTTATCCTAAAAATGGACAATGTTGTACGCCTCAGTGCGACATTCCTATTCAAACAAAGAGAAGTCTTTGTTTTTTGAAAACCTTGATTCAAAATTCAACAAATCTGAAATTTCTTACATTTTTAGAATTTTGCTCAAGAAGACTCCTTCCCTCTAAACTGTTTGCAAAAGATTAAACTTCTCAAAACATATGCGAGTTCTGAGGGGGAGTATTACATAAGAAAAATGTTCCGATTTCATGCAAAAACAAATCCGTCTCTCTCTCCAAAAGCTCTTCTTTTAATCAGTTGATATCAAAAATATCACGATATGCTATTTTTGAGGGGGAGAAGACGTGATTAAAATGTGATCAAAAATGTTTAAAGATTGTGGAAGAATCTCGAGCTCTTTTGAGATGAATTAAATGTCAGTGCTAGACTCAGAATTGACCCTCGAATTGACGAAACTTATATGTCTGTAATCGAAAAGACTTGTCCTGGACGGGTAATAATTTCAAGCTGGTCTAACCAGTGATGTAAACGTGTCTCGAGTAGGACTTGTCTAGGTAGAATGTACCAATTCGAGAAACTTTCTTTGGACTTGACCAGGCCGGGTAATAATTTCAAGCTAGTCTAACTAGTGATGTAAACGTGTCTCGAATCGGTCTTGTTCACCGAAAGTGGATCAATTCAAAAGTGCAAACTCCTCCCTCATGTGCAAATTTATTATAAAATTGCATGAGCACATGTGAAGGGGGAGTCCTTCTAAAGAAAACAAAACTCTCAAAGTGTTAACAAAATTTTTTTTTTATCATAAACACTTTGAGAAGATTTTCAAATGTTTGGTTTATGGCAACAATAGGATAGTCATGGTGAAATAAGGTGACTAAGGTTAGGAAAAGCCGTCCTATGATCCGCCAGAACCGGAGGGATCTACCCAAGGACAATTCCAATAGATTAGAATTAGAAGTCCTTAGGTATGATTGAAAAAAGGAATAAAGAATGAAAGGAGAAAGAAGGGGTTGAAGAGTTAAAAAGAAAAGTAATGAAAAAGGTGAAAAGAAATAGCCCTCCATATGTTCAACCTTAGGGCAGACACCGGATTCAACTCATAAGCTACTGGTTGTTACTAAGGTGACACCGGTATTGAAGTAAAGACGTCATGGACCTAGTGACGCACTGCACTTAAACCTTCTAGCCACTCGGGTATCTCTCAAAAGGTACTTGTTTCATTCTCATGGAGAACCATTGTAATCTATCGACCTCTCACTCCGAGATGTGTTGATATTGAAAAGGAGGCCCTTTGCTCCATGCCTCCGACGACTAAATGTGCACTTATTGAGTCTAGAGCCCCGAGATTCATCAAAATATCTCTTAGGAACACTTAATATCTCTACACTGGTGATTCTACATCAATGGATATCAGTCGTAAATTATCGAGTCCTACGCAGATCTTAGCAATCTGCCAGAACGTTTATGAGAGAATTTACTTATGTATTTCTCAATGATTGAATGGAAATTCCTGCCAGGGTCAACATCAAACAGCCCTGACAGCAGGTCACTTCGGTAATCTCTTGTGGGTTACGCTTAGTGTTTGCGATGGTTTCAAACGGTCTACAATCGTGGGGTGATCTCCAGCGACTCACCTAATCGTTGGTGTACTTCGGTATGTCAGTGTAAGCCCTTTCGGGGCTATCTGATTAGGAACGGCCATGGTATGGATTAGAGAGAGTTTTCACACTATGCTGTCAACGATCTCTAATTCCGAACCTGTAAGTACCGGTTGTCTTATCACTAACAAATTTTATGCAGCTACAACCACCATCGTGACACAAAGTTTCCACATGCTCATACATACATCTCAAATTCAAAGGAAAGTAAAGTGACAAAGATCAAAGTGAAAGAACGGGAACAACAAATGTATGTATGACAAAGACTAAAGATGTATGAGCATGTTAGAAAGGCGTTTATCCATCAAAGACAAGATGTGACGTAAGGCAGATGAATCTACCACAACAAAGAACAAAGAACGAAGAAAAGTCATTCATCAACGATCACAAAGCATGAAGGACCAAAGAGTAAAGACTATTCTACAACGACACACATAGCTCGACAACAAAGAACAAAGAAGACCAAATCATGTGGAGCTTCATTCGAACAACCATCCCTTAGGGGGAGATTGTTAGCATTTAAGATTTATAGAAAAAGTGATGGTCATTCTAATATTTGTAATATGGTGTGTCGTGTATTAGAAATAGTTATTAAAATTAATAGTGGGCATTGGACTTGCTAATCTAATAGGTTAGGAGTTAATAAGAAGCCTTGTATTAGTTAAGAAAACAAGTCCATAAGCCCAAGCCCAAAGAAAGCCTCTTAAGGCCTTATGTATGATGTATAAATACCTCCAAGTGGTTTCATTTGGAGGTGTGCTTCTGTGTGAAATAAATGTGTGTTTTTAGAATCTCTCCATCTCTTTCTCTCTCTACTCTCTCTCTCTCTCTCTCTAAACATACAACATACAAGTCACCAAACGTACCAAACATAAGTGAAATAAGGTTGTTCTACGGTCCTACAAACGTGATTCCTGAACTTCAATCGTTGGTCGATCCTATCCATGAACTTGAGAGCTTCTCGGACATCATCCCTTGTCCAACCCATTTTGATTCCTTGATCATAGCTCTTGAGTCTTTCATCTAGCTGAAGTCTGACTAATTTGAGCGTCTGATCTCCAAACTTGTGAGTTTCATCATATCTCAAGAATTTCTCAACACCGCCTTGGGTAAATACAACCCCAAATGGTTTTCTAACGAACGAGCAAGGTTTCTTTCCCGAGAATCCTAGATTTTTCATTTGTGGAGTAGTGAAGTTGAGAGAGGTTTGATAGCTTTCGACTCCTAATTGTGCGTCTTCAACCCTTGCCCGGATGATGCGTTGACGAGAAAAGATTAGAAGTGAGTTGATGAGGTCATACTGAAGGCTGCCTGGTAGATTTTGAACTTTGCCTTGAACCTTAAGTACATACATATCTTCGATGTCATTTGGATTCAATCGATGATAGTCAGCTTCACTGAATGAGTACTCTTTGTCATCACTCCTTCGAACCACAATTTTGTCGAGAAAGTTGTACCCAAATCTCTTTTCAGTTTCAGGAATGTCAATAATTCCAAGAATCCTATGGTTAGAGTACGGCTTGCCTTTTGATTTGAACGTTAACTTCCATTTGTAAAACCATTTTTGCATCTCTGGCCAGTGAAGAATTCCCATAGCTGCTTCAACATTGTACTTTGAAACTGATGTAGAGTATAAACCCTTCATCTGTTCTTCAAGATCATTGATGAGATAGGATGCAGCTTTGAATTTGGTGAGAGATGTAGCATAACGGTGTGCTGGATCGGTGTTGCCATGAATGAGGTACTTGAGATTGTTGTTGAAGAAATACTCTTTTGGAATCTTTGGATGGTTGGGAGGACCAATGAGAGGTAAAGGTAGGGAGAGATCTTGGAACTTGAAATCAGGATCATTACCAGGATAGATTCGATCCCATGAAGGCCTCTTTTCCCATGTGATATTCTCTGACAAAGCACGTGCACATTCTTCAACATTGTATTCAAATTCAAGTTCGGATGTGGTGCAAGTCTTGAATTCAGTGAACCCTGCCTTTCGAATCTCCACTAAGTCAGAAAGAAGAAGTTTATGGGTTTTCATTATCTTCTTGATTCGTTTTGTGAACCATATTATAGATCCTTCTGTGGGCTCTTCTGATTCAGGAAGATCAGGGCGAGCATCGACCATTTCATCAAACCAGTTGTAAGTTGGAGCAGATGGGTCAATCCACTCAGGAGGCGGTACAGCTTGAGCTTCTGTTGGTGGTTTCATGACGTTGGCGGGTAGCTCATGTGGGATTTCAAATCCTGGATCTGGAGCATCCAATTCCTCAGCTTCTTCCATTTGTACATTTGCTGCAGAATGTGCTGGAACTTCATCAGTTGCATGAGTACTTGTTCCAGCAGTCTGAAGTTTAGATGTAGTGCCATGCGTTCTTTTACGCTTTTCTTTTGGTTGAGGAGGATCATTTGGATCAGAGTCGTCATGATGACGTTTGGAAGACTTAGTACGTTTGCAAGGTTCATCCTTCTTAGCAGCCTTTTTCATTGAATTGATTAAAGCCTTTTTCAGTTCTTTCTCACTTGGATCATTCATTATTGCTTCCAACAGCTTTCCCTTAAGATCACTAGCAGATGGTGTAGGTGGTAGAGTCTGAACGGTTATAGGAGTCGTCTGAAACTTTTGTGTAACCACCCTTTCAAGATTGGCTTCAATGTATCGTTCCACGGTTGCTGGTAGTTGGTTACGAACAAACTTTTGAACTTCTCCTGGTAGTTGATCCTTGACTTTGTCAGCCACAGCTGCATCAATGTTGTACGTTTTGAACTGTTCTAGCTCTTGCTGTTGTTCTGAGACCTGCCCTTGTAAGGTTTTCAGTTGTAATTGTAAAGATCTCAATAGACTTGGATGAGCTTGTGATTCTTGGGTTTGCTGAGGATGAAGTGGTTGTGTCATTGAAGGCTGATCCTGAGATGGAGTATCATGAGATTGTTGTTGTGGTGCAGCAAAAGGAACTATCTCTTGAGATTCGATGATATCCGCCGTTGTGTCATCTGTTTCTTGATCTTTAGTCTGATCATCATTGGCATTGCTGGTCTCATTATCACTTTCTTCTGTATCAGATTCTTCATCGGTGTTCTTTTCTACATCACTTAGTTCTTTAACTCTTTCATCACTGCTATCTGTATCACTTTCTGATTCTACATTGACAGCTTTAGTATCATCCTTATCTTTTTCACTGTCAGAAGATTGCTTCTCAGAACTGGAGGACACTTCACTGTTATCAGAGTCGTCTGAATCATCATCTGAATTAACCTTTTCATGATCAGATTCAGATAGTGTTTAAGAGCCAGATTCCTCAGACTTATCTTCATTATCTTCCTCAGATGACTGATCCTCTGTTTCGAGAGTTTTAGAGCCAGACCCTTCACCTTTCTTCCTTCGCTTGGCTAGGCTTTCCTCTTCTGTGCGTTTACTTTCTTGTAGAACAAATTGTAGTTGTTCATCTTCTTCAGAATCGGATAAAGGTGGAGTTCCAGCTTCTTCCTCTTGAGGTTGCTTGCCCTTGCCCTTAGTTTCTTTTACCCTTTTAATAGTTGTTTCTTCAGTTTCTTCTTCAATTGGTTCATCACGAAGGGTAAGAGTCCTTTTGGGTTGACGAGTAACCTTCTTTGTTCTGGACTTAGGAACTTTGAAGGACTTTTCAACAGCCTTGGAAGCAGTTTTAGTCTTCTTTGAACTTAGCCCGACAGAATCATTCTTTTGAGCTTTGTCATAGACTTCATATGCAGTAGTGTTTCGAACAGCTTCTGATAAAAGAATGTCAGGAATTCTCATTCCTTGTTTCGTAGTGCTAGTCTTGTGAATTCTGGCAGAAGTGTACATCATATCCATGGCAGGTGTGTGTTCTTTGTCTTGCGGTCTAGGATCAATGTCAGGATTCTTATGCATGAAATGCTCAATGAGATACTTGGTGAATCGACAAAATGGGACTTTCTTTGTTGGTGAGTGTTTGAACTGTTGGGCATGATGAGTCATATCTTCCCAAATAATTTGAGCAAAGTCAATCGGTGCCATTTTGACAACCCCGCAGTAAAACTGCATAATTTCCAAAGATGGGTGTTCATGTCCGGTTTCTTTGCCAGTTACACAATTGGTGAGGATGGAGTATAGGGTGAGCCATGGTTGTGGTATAAATTTCCTGTCGATTTTGGATAGAACGGTGAGTTTGGACTTTGATTCGTCATATCCAAGTTCTCGTAGGAATCTGAAAATTTCTAACAAAGAGGGACGTGGAGTGAACTTCTTGAAATTTCTAGACCCTTTAGCTGGTAAACCAAGAACCGCGCGCAGTGTTGTAACATCAAACTGAATGTCTTTGTGGTCAAGACGAACCCCCATTGTTTTGCCGTCCTTGCTGACATCAACAGACTTCCAGAATTGTGTCAAATAAACCTCAGGTACGGAGCATGAACAAGTGAGTAGTGGTCGTATGTAATGGCATTGTAGAATCTCCACAATGATTTGACATGTTGGATGACATGGGAGTTTCCCTAGATCAACTTTCAGATTTGACTTTCCGATGTTCCTTTTATCTCCTTGAATGAGCTCGTGTCTAGGTGTGGTTCCTTGAGACATTATGGTAAGTGAAATATACCAATACAAGCGACGAACACAATATAGTGATGTATTTGTTAGTTTCCATTTTGTCATCTTAGATGATGTTAGCGTGGTCAAAGAATAATGAAACGAATAAGCATGCACAACTAACAATTATCAAGGCAACGATGAACACATACAACACATTATGCACGTATAAGTTAATACAAATCATGCAAACCAATCACTTATATTAATTCCATACTTGATAGATTTTAAAAAATTTGGGCAGAGTTTCGTTTCATATATGTCACAAGAAAAGAACCCATACTCGATGGTTCTTATGGTCCACTCCATACTCGGAGAAAATTCACACCAAAACCAGTATACTCGGTGAAAGAACATATACCATACTCGAAAATTCATAACAACTGGTCATACTCGATAATGGTAACAGTAAACATACTCGATAAGACATCCATACTCGATAAGACAATCAACAGCATCATACTCGATAATACAATTAATTACATCATACTCGATAATACAATTAATTACATCATACTCGATAATACCCTTAATTACATCATACTCAATAACAGACATTATCATACTCGATAAACAACATGTAACATACTCGATAGTCAGCAAAGAACCATACTCGATAATGTTCACCATACTCGATAAGGAATCAAGATTGACTCATTCGAAGAATAGAGACAATTTTTGTCGAGTATGAAAGAAAATTCATACTCGATGTAAAGTTGTCTTTATGCTTCGAGTAAGTGAAGCTTGAGTGCTTACTCGATAAGTTGCCATTATACTCGATAAGATGAAGCAATACTCGATAATTATAATTGGTTATTTGATAACCTTCATATCGGGCCAAAAATTTCAATATGACTTGGGTAACGGGCTTGCTTACACTTGACTTTGTTTGGTATAACTAAGCACCATCCAATCCTCAAGACTCAAACACATCGAGTACCTCAACCATAATAACGAGAACAGTTTTGAGCATATAAGGGAAAAATCAATAAAGGTAAACAAAAGATTCTAAGACTATGGGAGCATGTTATGTGAGTAAGTATAAGTCACAAATAACAAACAAAGCACACTAGCAAAGACCCTTTCAATACAGACCCTTAAACGAACCCTAAAACCACATTATTTCCAATACATTCCAAACATATGAGTTAAAGGTTAAATTGACGGTGAGTACTATCATTAAATGACCTACCAACACGGCTTATGAACACCAATTACCTAAAACATCCAGTTTGAGAAAAACCCAAATTATGCTCAAGAACCCTAATTTCGACAAGTAACAATTAAGCCACAGAAAGTAGATAGGAGTTCAAGCATATGATAATGAGAGGTTAATAACAAAGATTACCACTTACAATTAACGCAAAACTCAAAATCAAAAAATTTTGGGCGTGGGAAAAATTGGCAGCATAGAGACGCGTTTATGAGTTTATGTGGGAATAAAATGAGTACAAGTCTTGTATAAATAGGTGAAGCTATTGCTTGTTGGCTGTTTTGGTCCTTGTACTTATTTACAAACAAAACTTTTGACATTCTTGGCAATTACAGTCCCTTTGGTTATTAAGTCATGATTTACCGAGTACAAATAGTTGAGTCTTAGAGTTAGAGTGATAAAACTCCCCCTCGAACCAATGCCATGAAATTGAGGACGGTTTAACAAGAGTTTTTGGTCGAGAGTTAGTCGGAAAAGAGCATTTTTGATGAAGAAAATAATGAAATTAAAATTCACAAGAATATGACACTTTTCTCCCCCTCAAGATATGTTTACGAAGAAATATTGAAAATGTATTTGAACAACATATCTTGAAGTAGTGAATTTTTAAAATAAATCTAAAAAATTGAAAGAAAATCTTTTTGTGTTTTTATGATTTTATATTTTTGTATTTTGTTTTTGAATATGTATTTACAAAATGTTTTGGTGTCTGACTCGCTTAATTGTGTTTAAGAAAAGATTTTAAATCATCTGGAGTCAAGCACCGCATACCAATCCGGTGAACTAGTTCAGCAAACCGTGAGGGAGGTAATGGTTTTGTGAACAAGTCTGCCAATTGGTATTCAGTACCCACAAAATATAACTCAATTGTACCCTTTTCAATGTGCTCCTTGATGAAGTGATAGCGGAGATCGATGTGCTTAGATTTGGAATGAAGAACAGTGTTGCAGGAGATTGCTATCGCGCTTTTCGAATCACAGTACATCGGTATTTTGTTGAATAGGTAGCCGTAGTCCATTAGCTGTGTTCGCATCCAGATGACTTGAGCACAGCAAGCAGACATAGCTACATACTCAGCCTCTGTAGATGATAAAGATGTGCAATCCTGCTTCTTCGATTGCCAAGACACAAGTTTGTCTCCAAGAAACTGCAAACCACCAGAAGTACTTTTGCGTGTGTCTACACACCCTGCATGATCAGCATCTGAAAA
>LBNU01027316.1:24335-45833 GCA_014162995.1 Artemisia annua | reverse complement strand
GGCAACATAGGATAGTCATGAAGTTATAAGGTGGCTAAGGTTAGGAAAACCGTCCTATGATCCGCCAGAACCGGAGGGATCTACCCAAGGGAAAGTCCTTAGGTATGATTATGAAAAAAGGAGATAAGTGAGAAAGGAGAAAGAAGGGGTTGAAGAATTAAAAAGAAATGAAATGAGAAAGGGTGAAAAGAAATAGCCCTCCCATTATTCAACCTTAGAGCAGAAACCGGGTTCAATTCATATGCTACAGATTGTTACTAAGGTAACATCGTTATTGAAGACAAGTCGTCATGGACCCAGTGACGCACTGCACTAAACCTTCTAGCCACTCAAGTTGTCTCAAAAGAGCTTGTTTCATTCTCACGGGGAACCCTGCATAATCAATCGACCGCTCATTACGAGCTATGTTGATATTGAAACAGGAGACACCGCTCCAGTTTCCAACGACCAAATAATGCACTTATCGAGTCTAGAGCCACGAGATGCATCAAAAGATCTCATAGGAACACGTGCTACTTCTACCTTGGTTGGTCAATATTAAGGACACCAATGGTAACTTTATGAGTCCTATGCAGATCTTAGTAATCTACCAAGAACACTTATGAGGGAATATACGTACGTAATTTCCAGTGATTGAGTGGAAATTCCTGCCAGGGTCAACATCAAACAGCCCTGAAAGCAGGTCACTTCGGTAATCACTTGTGGATTACGCTTAGTGATTACGGCGGTTTCAACACGGTCTACATTCGTGGAGTGATCTCCAGCGACTCACCTAATCATTGGTGTACTACGGTATGTCAGTGAAAGCCCTCTTGGGGGTATCCGATTAGGAACGACCTTGGCAAGGTTTAGAGAAAGTTTTCACACTATGCTGTTAACAATCTCTAAGTCCAAACCTGTAAGTGCCAGACGTATTATTGCTAACTGTCTTATGCAGGAATTCTTGGCGAATGTTGCTGATTGCTGAAAAGATGCAGATCCATCACCTCATGCTCACACCTCAATAACACAACATATGATATCATGATCATTTGATGGGCCTCAACAATGCTTCCACAACTCTGATGCTGAAGATCATGTTTCTGAAAAGGTGTGAGCATGCCAATGTTAAGATATCGACATCACATGGAGACGATACTAATCAAAGACGGCTTAATGACGCTCTTTTTGGATGATGAACACGAAGTAATGTCAAGGATCATCCAACACTCCATACAAGCCGTCTTGAGTACACAAAGATGACTTGAAGCTACTCTTTTGGATGATAAACATGGAGTCATGTCAATGGTCATCAACGCTTGAACAAGTCATCTCAAATCTACTGCTGAAAGCACAAGGCTTGGAACAATGAAGAATCAGAGACTACGTGCTACAAAGACATCTTCAAAGATCAGAATGCTAGAATTCAAGTCTTAATTTCCGGGGTGACCTCCCTTAGGGGGAGATTGTTAGGAATACGTTTATTCACATTCAAGACTCGGTCACCCCGAGTATAGATTAGCATTATGTAGCTCGTAGTATTTATCGTATTAGTTAGTAGATTACTAGTTAGTTAATATGTAAATAGTATCCGTGGAGTGAGTCGGGTCTTCACCCACTGTGCTCGCTCTACAGCCTGTTTCATGAGGCACCAAGTAGTTTGTATAAATACCCTCTCCCACCCAAGGGAGAGGGTTGGAACTCTCATTAATCTAATATTTCACATTTCACTTTCTCTCTCTAAGTTCCCAATTCTCTCTCTCTTTCTCTCTCTAAAACTCTTCTACTAATCACCTCTTTTTCTTTCTTAAATCTTATCATAAACACAAGAACCATATATGTTATAATTATTGAATATCCTACAGTCATTTAATAAACAGTACGTTGACTTTCTTCAGCAGCACTTTGACTTTTATGAGAAGCAGTACTTTGATCTTCCAGCAGTACTTTGTCTTTATAACCCAACACACATCAAACATCAGTTGTTAGAACTCCACAGCAGAATGGGGTAGTTGAAAGAAGAAATAGAACTCTTGTGGAAGCTGCTCGCACAATGCTAATTTATTCTAGTGCACCACTATTCTTATGGGCTGATGTTGTAGCCACTGCTTGTTTCACTTAAAACCGATCCATAATCCATCCAAGATTCAATAAAACACCATATGAGCTTGTGAACAATCGGAAACCGGATATCTCTTATCTTCACGTGTTTGGCGCTTTGTGCTATCCGACGAAAGATAGAGAAGATCTAGGAAAGTTGAAAGCTAAGGGTGACATTGGAATCTTCATTGGTTATTCAGAAAACTCGAGGGCATTCAGGGTGTATAATAGAAGAACAAAAGGGATAATGGAGACGATGAATGTGAAGTTTGACGAGATTTCACAGATGGCTTCTGAGAGACTCGCTCTAGAACCCACGCTTAACCCAATGGCTTCTAATCAAACCAGATTAGGACCCGCACCAAACAGTCAGACTTCTGGATACATCAGTTCAGGACTCATACCTAATGGAGCTCAGTCAACAACACCCGATAAACCTACAGAACAAGAACTGGAAAACTTCTTCGAGTTAATGTTTGATGAATANTGAGAGACTCGCTCTAGAACCCACGCTTAACCCAATGGCTTCTAATCAAACCAGATTAGGACCCGCACCAAACAGTCAGACTTCTGGATACATCAGTTCAGGACTCATACCTAATGGAGCTCAGTCAACAACACCCGATAAACCTACAGAACAAGAACTGGAAAACTTCTTCGAGTTAATGTTTGATGAATACTATGGTGGAACTTCGACAAATGCGTCTCAACATCATTCCGCTGCACCCGCTCAAAATCATCAACCACCACTACCACCACCAACACAAGATGCATCTACTACAATCGAAGCTGAAGCACCAACTCCCTTAACATCATCAATATCTACTCTAGCAATTCCGGTTATTGAAATTGTTCTACCAAGAGTTGATGAGCAAAACTAAAACACAACCTTTCAAGAAGAAACAACAAATAATTCAAAAAATGTTGCGTTAGAAGAAGAAGAAGTGTTTGAAAACCCATTTGCAACAAACTCTGATGAATCTTCTTCAAGGTTACAAGAACCATCTAACACGCATCTGTTAAACCCAAGGTACCCTTCTACACTCAAATGGAAAAAAGACCATCCAATCGAACACGTTATTGGTGAACCTTCAAGGCCAGTACAGACGAGGAGACAACTTGCCACCGATCTAGAATTGTGTATCTACATTTGTTCATTAAGTCTCAAAGAACCAAAGAACATTCGGGAAGCAATAACAGAAAACCCATGGATAGAAGCGATGCAGGAGGAATTTCTTCAATACCAGTTACATGATAGTTGGGAACTTGTTGAACGACCACTTGATAAACGTGTTCTTGATCTCAAGTGGTTGTGGAAGAACAAAATGGATGAGGAAATGACTGTAATTTGCAACAAAGCTCGTCTCGTGGCTAAAGGATATCCGCAAGAAGAAGGGATAGACTTCAAGGAATCATTCGCGCCTGTAGCTAGATTGGAAGCAGTCCGGATTTTCTTAGCCTATGCAGCTCACAAAAACATCACAGTCTATCAGATGGACATTAAGACAGCTTTCTTGAATGGAACTCTGAAAGAAGAAGTGTATGTGAGTCAGCCAGAGGGATTCATCGACAAAGATCATCCAGACTACGTCTACAAGCTTAAGAAAGCCATCTATGGTTTAAAACAAGCTACAAGGGCGTGGTATGACGAACTATCATCTTTCTTGCTCAAAAACAATTTCACCAAAGGAACGGTTGATGACACCTTGTTTACCAAAAAATTCACAGATGACATTTTGATCGTTTAAATTTACGTGGACGACATTATTTTTGGATCAACCAATCCTAAACATTCAAAAAATTTTGAAAATCTCATGAAAAGCAAATTTGAAATGTCCATGATGGGGGAACTAAAATTCTTTCTTGGTTTGCAAATATATCAATCCCCTAGTGGTATTTTTTTAAATCAAGCTAAATATACAAGAGAGATTTTGAAAAAACATGGTATGGAAGATTGTGATTATGTTGGTACACCAATGATCACTTCACAAAAAATCGGTGCTGATTTATTTGGGAAACCCATCGATCCGAAGAAATATCAGAGCATGATCGGTTCTCTCATGTACATAACTGCTAGTCGACCCGATATTCAATTTGCTGTTTGCCTATTAACACGGTTTCAGGCAAAGCCTACCGAACTTCACCTCAAAGAGGTTAAACGGATCTTTCGGTACCTACGAAGAACCATTAACATGGGACTTTGGTATCCGAAGGATTCGGGGTTTCAACTAACAGCATTTTCAGATGCCGACCATGCAGGTGATCAAGTTACAACAAAGAGTACATCAGGTGGAGCACAATTTTTGGGTGAAAAGCTAGTAAGCTGATCGTCAAAGAAACAGGATTGCACTGCACTTTCAACAGCAGAAGCCGAGTATGTGTCTCTATCTGCGTGTTGTGCCCAAGTTCTTTGGATGCGGACACAGCTCACAGATTATGGCTTTCATTTCGACAGAATACCTATGTATTGTGACTCAAAAAGTGCCATAGCCATCTCGTGCAACCCCGTGCAAAATTCTAAGATGAAGCATATTAGAGTCCGCTACCACTTCATCAAAGAGCACTTAGAAGAGGGTACTGTTGAACTACATTTCGTTAAAACTGATTGCCAACTCGCCGATCTATTTACTAAAGCCCTTCCAAAAGATAGGTTTGACGATTTAGTTCGACGAATTGGCATGCGAAGCCTAAACCCTGAGGAGTTAGAACGTCTTCTCGAATCTTCTTGAAAAATGTTTTCAAAACCGCTTCGCTGTAAATATTTTTTGAAAAACAAAATAGAAAATTTCAAAAACACAAAAACAATATAAAATCAAAAATCCAAAAATATTCTTCTCACGACATGTCTCTCGTATAATCGATATTATGTACGTTTCTAGAAATGTCAGTCAAAAATGACACGGATATGTACATATGCTTGAGCGGGAGTTCACTAAATGTTTTCTAAAACATGTCGTTTCTCAAATTTTTCTTCACAATGTCTTTCGTATACTTCAGTACGAAACCCGTGCTTCAAAGTGAAATCTTTTCAAAATTTAGGTCCGGGTTTCTCAACTCGAAAAGATTTCAACTAACGGACTTCAATGTTGACTTCTGATTATTTTAGATCAGGACTCGAACGTTCAAAAATGAATTTCTTTTCAAAAGTTCGAGTATAAACAAACGAAAAGACATCATGCAAAATGATGAGTATGCAAATACTCATCATTTTTGTACCATTTAGACTGCCAAAAACATCCAAAAACACCCAAATATGCATCAAAATAGTAAAAATATCCGAAAAGTGTGTTTTATATGTTTCAGATGCAAAAGGATCAAAAACAAATGAAAAACAACCAAAGTTTGCATAATTGGCAGTTTCAGTCCCTCAAATATCAAGAATTGACAAAACTAGTCCCTAAGTACTTATTTTTAATAAAAAGTCACCAAAGGTCCTTTTAAAATCACAAANNAGTATAGTGTAGTTTAAACGTTTTAGTGTATTTTTACTCCTTAGATGTAATTCTTAGTTCAAACAGTTTGTAATCAATATTTTAAGTGTAATCTCAAGTGTCTTTAACCTTAATTCCAAGTTACCTTTATATAATTCAGAATTCGTATTTTTAATGAAAAATCTCATGTTACTTTAATCTTGGTAAAAGTGAAGTGTTATTGTTTCATAAGCTTTATTTAAGTTCTCAGTAAGCCTTGGTAATGTATTTTAAGCCTTAAAACCAGTTTTAAGTTAAAATCCAAAAATACTTAAAAATCAAGAAAAATAGGTAATAAATAAAAAAATCCAGTGAAGAGGAAGAAACTGCAAGGTGCATGGTTCATTTTGGATTTTCCTTGGTTTTAGAACCTCATGGGAGGTGTTAGGATAGTTATGGTTCAATGGTTCTTGGTTTTTGATCTCACAGGCTAATTTGTAAGCTTTTTCCCATTTTATGGCATTTTACTGTAGTCTATCTTAAATCTGCTTTATTTTAGTGTTTGTGTGTTTATTTACTGTATTTAAGTTAATTTAGGTTGGTTTAGATCATGTTGGTTCTATGGATTTCATAGTTGCTAAAATTCTCATTTCCACTGTCAAAATACCATAGGATGGATTCATGAGTAAATGATGTTATTAGTGGTATTCATGCATTGAATCAGTGTATTTGGTCATATTAGGTTCTTGATAATCATTTTTATGCATTGAATCAGTGTAACCCTTCAAAAATCTCATTTTGACAACTTTAAGGGGGTGTTTGGTTCAGGGGTGTTCAAAGAGTCCCATTGTGTTTCAGTGCAAGTCTTTGGTTCAAACAGGTCACATAAGGTCCTATTAGAGTAATTTAGGCATAAAAATCCCATGTTCTTTGGAAAAAGTCAAATCTCACCTTAAAACTCACCTTAGCACATCACTGTTAGGATTTTGGGTATCATAATCATGCATAGTAGTTCATAAGCTGTTAACTTAGCTTCTTTTCATCTCATATTAGCTTAATACATCATATTTAGTCATTAGGATTCAGTAGAAGTTCATAAAAGTCAAACAAGAGCCAAAATCAAAAAGTCAAAATTTTCAGAAAAAAGTTTTTGAATAAACTTTGGAATTTCATGTAGGGTTTAATATTGAGTTTCATGATTTGTGCTTTTGGATATTAGATATTTGGTTTCTTGTCTTGCTATATGATTTTTTATAATTTTTGGTTGGCTTGTTTGACTGCTTAATTTGTGCTTAACTTTTAGCACTTTTTCTAAAATCTCCCCTGTACCACAGTTTCACCCATTTTTCATTTGGACACATCTTGCTCATCATTGCACCCTAGGTTAAGATCTTTGCTGTTTTAGATAGCTTGTTGTCCCATCACATTATGCATGTGCTTAATTCGTCCTTAATTGCTTATCATCTTGCTTATTTTGGGCCATTGTTGTGACTTTTGAACCTAGTTCTGATCAGCTTGTTGATATCTTGTTCCCATTTGACCCATTGTAGATTTGTAGTTGTTTTTAGTTGTTGTGAGTTTTTTGAGTTTGTATATGTCCATATTTGCCTTTAGCTTGAGCTTTAGTGCTTAATTGTTGCAACTGCTTATTTCCCTATCTCACTTTAAGCTTTATTTCACCACTGCTTGCATTCATAAGCTTGCATAAGCTTATAAGTCTTGTAATTGATCTTGATTATCTGTTTTTAGGGTCATTGTAACTTATGTATTGAAGATTGAGCTTATTTACAGACCCTTGTGAGCTTTTAAGCCTAAAAACTCACATTGTGTGTTTGTCCCCATCAGTGTGCTTCACCCCTTTTTCACAAGGTTCTCATGAGCTCATCAGTGGGCCCCACAGCCTCCCCCTTGGCTCTTTGGACTCACAAGCTGGCCCTCTTCCCATTTCAAGCTTTTGTTGAAGCTTAAGCTCACTGGGACCCACATATATTGGCCATTAATAGTTGTCCCATTTCTGTGTTGAGCCAAGGACTCAAGTGCTTACTAGAGTGCTTTTTGGCTTATCCAGTGGTGTTATTTTGTTGTTTCTTGCTTATTCATGTTTAAGTAACTTGTTTGAACCATTTTCCACCCCTGTGGACCCCACAGAGGCTTATTTCTTGCAAAAGTCAACAAAAAGTCAACTGTATAAGCATTTTGGTGTCCATTTGGCTTATTTTTAAGCTAGAAAAAAGTTATCTTCACAAAAGTTTCTTATTTTTAGTATTCTAATAGATTTCCAAAAGAAAAACCAGAAAAATCCAAAATAAAATTAAGTGATAGTTTCTATTTAATATAATTTATCTTTTTAATTTTCCTTTTTAGCTTTTTATTAAGTAATTTGCATTTTTAAATTTTTCTTAATTTTCTTTTATGATAAAGTATTTTTGGTAATTTTTTCAGATTTTTATATTGTCATTTAGTACTTATTAGATTTAATATTAGTTTTATTAATTATTAATTAATAATTAAGTATTAAATAGCATAATTAGTTTTTATTAAGCACTACCTAGTTTTTATAATTTTCCTAGCTTTTATATATTATTAAGCTTCTGTAAAAATTAAGTTTGCAATTTTCCCTTTTCATTTGATATTTTCTCAATTAATTTAGTTTAACTAGCTTTTAAATTGGTAACTAAGTAAATAATTAGTAAAATGGTTTAATAATAGTTTTTATAAACTTTTTATAATTTTTTAGGGTTCCTGTAATAGTTAATAAGTTTTATAAAATATTTCTTAAATTTCTAAGTCATTTTTAGTATTATTAGTAATTTAAATTAGTTAATTAGTTAATTAATAAGTAATTAGTAATTAATTAATATTAAATTCAGAAAAAGACAAAAAGACATATTTTTAGTTTTTATATCATTTTCAAGTTATTTTAGAATTTGTAAAAATAAATTTTCATTTTCTTAGTTTTATTTATTATTATATTGTATTTAGTTTAATTTAAATAGTTATTATAAGTAATTAAATAGTTTTAATTAATATTAAATATTAAAATAATCAAAAAAATATTTTTCTTTTTTATAAAATTTTCTTTTCATTTTAAGTTTGTAAAAAAATCATTTGCACCCCTTGTAGTTTGTTTTTGTTCAATTCCCACTTTTCTAGTACGCATTTAGGTTTTTAGGTTTATTTGCATTTCTGTAATTGTTAATACTGTTCCATTATCATTCCAAGCAATCAGTAGTGTAAAAATAAATCAAAATCTCTATCTGGTTACTATTCCTAATCAATCATTCCCAAAACGTTTTCCAAACACAATTTCAATCTCGTCGGGACATAACGACCCAGGGATACACTGTGCTTACACCGGATCATAAATTGATCACTCTCTCCCTCATTTGACTTAGTTGACCACACCTGGTTGACTGGTTAGTTTGGGAGGAGTCACAAAACTCGTTTTCAAAAAGACTTGTGTACATTTCAGTACATAACTCGCACTTCAAAAAGATAACTCCCTCCAAACCCTTAAAAATTGATGTTTAAAAAATATGCTTTACTTAAGGGGGAGTATAAAAATCAAAAGTAAAATGTTCCGATTTCATGCAAATATAAATCCGTCTATCTCTCGAAAATCTTTTTCTATTAATCAGTTGATATCAAAAATATCACGATATGCTATTTTTGATGGGGAGAAGACGTGATTAAAATGTGATCTTAAACGATCTTAAATGTGATCAAGATGGTTAAAGATTGTTGTTGTATCTCAAAGAATCTCGAGCTCTTTTGAGATGACTTAAATGTCAGTGCTCGACTCAGATATAACCCTCGAATTGACGAAGCTTAATATGTCTGTAATCGAAAAGACTTGTCCTGGACGGGTAATAATTTCAAGCTGGTCTAACCAGTGATGTAAACGTGTCTCGAATAGGAGTTTTCTAAGTAGAATGTACCAATTCGAGAAACTTTCTTTGGACTTGACCAGGCCGGGTAATAATTTCAAGCTAGTCTAACTAGTGATGTAAACGTGTCTCGAATCGGTCTTGTTCACTGAAAGTGGATCAATTCAAAAGTGCAAACTCCTCCCGCATGTGTAAATTTCTTATAAAATTGCATAAGCACATGTGAAAGGGGAGTCCTTCAAAAGAAAACAAAACTCTCAAAGTGTTAACAAAAATATGTTTTATGATCATAAACACTTTGAGAAGATTTTAAAATGTTTGGTTTAATGGCAACAATAGGATAGTCATGGTGATATAAGGTGACTAAGGTTAGGAAAAACCATCCTATGATCCGCCAGAGCCGGAGGGATCTACCCAAGGACAATTCCAATAGATTAGAATTAGAAGTCCTTAGGTATGATATGAAAAAAGGAGAAAAGAATGAAAGGGAAAGAAGGGGTTGAAGAATTAAAAAGAAAAGTAATGAAAAGGGTGAAAAGAAATAGCCTTCCATATGTTCAACCTCAGGGCAGACACCGGGTTCAACTCATATGCTACTGGATGTTACTAAGGTGACACCGGTATTGAAGACAAAGACGTCATGGACCCAATGACGCAATGCACTAAACCTTCTAGCCACTCGGGTATCTCTCAAAAGGTACTTGTTTCATTCTCACAGAGAACCTTGCATAATCTATCGACCTCTCACTCTGAGATGTGTTGATATTGAAAAGGAGGCCCTCTGGTCCATGCTTCCGACGACTAAATGTGCACTTATTGAGTCTAGAGCCCCGAGATTCATCAAAAGATCTCTTAGGAACACTTAATATTCTTACACTGGTGATTCTACATCAATAGATGCCAGTTGTAAACTATCAAGTCCTACACAGATCTTAGCAATCTGCCGAGAACGTTTATGAGAGAATTTACTTATATATTTCTCAATGATTGAACGGAAATTCCTGCCAGGGTCAACATCAAACAGCCCTGACAGCAGGTCACTTCGGTAATCTCTTGTGGGTTACGCTTACTGTTTGCGGTGGTTTCAAACGGTCTACAGTCGTGGGGTGATCTCCAGCGACTCACCTAATCGTGGGTGTACACTTTTATGTCCATATAAGCTCTGTCGAGGGTATCCGATTAGGAACGGCCTTGGTAAGGATTAGAAGGAGTCTTCACACTATGCTGTTGACGATCTCTAATTCCAAACCTGTAAGTACCGGTTGTTTATGAATAACGATTTTTATGCAGCTACAACCACCATCGTGACACAAAGTTTCCACATGCTCATACATACATAACAAAGTCAAAGAAAAGTTCTCACAAAGATCAAAGATAGCAACAGTCAAAGAAAGATTCTATGCCAGAAAGAAGAATCTACAAAGTAAAGTGACAAAGATCAAAGTGAAAGAACGGGAACAACAAATGTATGTATGACAAAGACTAAAGACGTATGAGCATGTTGGAAAGGCGTTCAACCATCAATGACAAAGAAGTGACGACAGGCTGATATATCCACAACAACAACAAAAACAAAGAAAAGTCATTTATCAAAGATCACAAAGCATGAAGGAACAAAGAACGATGAACAATGAACTATGACTTATCTAATGATTTTTAAAAATGTCCAAGCAATGAATGTTAAAGTTAAACGACAAAGATGATGACGTCGCGCAACCTTCAATAACCAACACTTAAGGGGAGATTGTTAGCAATGTATTTTATTTATATAAAGTGTTGGTCATTTATATCATGTAATAGATTGCGATAGTATATCATTTCAAGTTATTTTGTTCATGTATTCATGTTATTCCAGAGTCTAGGGGCCAAATATGTATAAGCCCAAAGTAGAGTGATGCCCTAGACTTGGACAGTATATAAACTCTTGTAAGTCCTCATTTGGAGGTTGGTTGTTCTTCTAGGTAATAATATGTTTATGTTTTTCACACACTAGAAGTGCCTCCCACTTTCTCTCTCTACTCTCTTTCTCTCTCTAGATTCTAGCATAGATTAGTAGTGAAATAACGTTGTTCTACGGTCCAACATTAGCATTGGTGGATACGTGAGCTTGTCTAAGGGTTAGTTAGGTTATAAAGAGATAATAAGGCAAAATTTTGGCTCGGGAAATTCCTATAGGCATTTCTAACCTAGTTTGTGCTTTATGAGGGCCTAGGTTAAGTTAGTAAGGCATTTCTAACCTATCGGGAGTTAGTGGGAATTTTGTGGGTTATTACAGTCTCCCATCCTAAAAGAAAATCTCGTCCAGAGATTTAGCTATTGTTAGTGGGTGTAGGCGAGAATAGATGGGGATATTTAGCATAGATTTGATCCTCGCATTCCCAAGTATACTCTGGTCCTCTTTTAGAGTCCCAGCGTACCTTGACGATAGGAATCCGGTGATGTTTTAGATTTTTGACCTCTCGATCCATGATTTCGACTGGTTCCTCTATGAAATTGAGCTTGTCATCCAACTTAAGCTCTTTCATAAGAATGATGAGTGATTCATCCGATAGAAATTTCTTAAGGTTAGAGACATGAAATGTGTCGTGTATATTTCCTAGTTCTTCCGGCAATTCAAGTCAGTATGCCACTGGACCAATTCTCTCAATAATCTTAAATGGTCCAATGTATCTCGGATTAAGCTTGGCTTGCTTTCCGAAACGAAAGACACCTTTCCAAGGTGAAACTTTCAACATAACCCTTTCTCCGACTTGGAATTCTAATGGCTTACGTTTGTTATCGGCATAACTCTTTTGCTGATCTCTAGCAGCCTGTAAGCGTTTCCGTATTTGAACTATTTTCTCGTTTGTCTCATGGATTATCTCTGGCCCCGTAAGTTGAACTTCTCCAACTTCAGCCTGACAGAAAGGGGATCTGCACTTTCATCCATAAAGTGCTTCAAACGGTGCTGCCTTAATACTAGTATGACAACTATTATTATACGAGAATTCTACCTACAGTAATTGTTTCTCCCATCCTTTTCCAAAATCTATCACACATGCTCGAAGCATATCCTCAAGAGTTTGGATAGTTCTTTCACTTTGACCGTCGGTTTGAGGATGATATGCCATACTCATGTCTATCTGAGTACCTAAGGCACATTGCATAGATTGCCAAAATCTGGACATGAAACGGGAGTCATGATCCGATATGATTGATAATGGCACTCCATGTCAGGAAACTATTTCCTTAAGGTACAACCTAGCAAGGGTTTCCATATCATTGTTTTCTCGTATAGGAATGAAATGAGCTAATTTNGCTTTCCGAAACGAAGACACCTTTCCAAGGTGAAACTTTCAACATAACCCTTTCTCCGACTTGGAATTCTAATGGCTTACGTTTGTTATCGGCATAACTCTTTTGCTGATCTCTAGCAGCCTGTAAGCGTTTCCGTATTTGAACTATTTTCTCGTTTGTCTCATGGATTATCTCTGGCCCCGTAAGTTGAACTTCTCCAACTTCAGCCTGACAGAAAGGGGATCTGCACTTTCATCCATAAAGTGCTTCAAACGGTGCTGCCTTAATACTAGTATGATAACTATTATTATACGAGAATTCTACCTACGGTAATTGTTTCTCCCATCCTTTTCCAAAATCTATCACACATGCTCGAAGCATATCCTCAAGAGTTTGGATAGTTCTTTCACTTTGACCGTCGGTTTGAGGATGATATGCCATACTCATGTCTATCTGAGTACCTAAGGCACATTGCATAGATTGCCAAAATCTGGACGTGAAACGGGAGTCATGATCCGATATGATTGATAATGGCACTCCATGTCGGGAAACTATTTCCTTGAGGTACAACCTAGCAAGGGTTTCCATATCATTGTTTTCTCGTATAGGAATGAAATGAGCTAATTTCGTAAGGCGATCAACTATTACCCAAATAGTATCATGCCCGTTAGATGTTCTAGGTAGTTTTGTGTTAAAATCCATCGTAATTCTTTCCCACTTCGAAATGGGAATCTCGGGCTGTACCAATAAGCCGGATGGCTTTTGACATTCAGCTTTTACCCTAGAACATGTTAAACACTTGGCCACATACCTAGCAATAGATGCCTTCATGTCAGGCCACCAATAGTGTTTCTTCAGATCCTGATACATCTGGTTAGAACCTGGATGGATGGAGTACTTGGTTTATGGGACTCGTGCATTATTAAATTCCTTAAGTTACCATGATATGGTAACCATCTCCGTCCCTTAATACAACGAGTTCCGTCTGAACATATCTCAAAAGCCTTATCCATCCCTCATAAATTTTTCTAGTTTACAATTTCCATTTTTTAGGGCTTCATTTTGGGCTTTGAGTATTTGAGAAGGTAAATTTGAATGAAGAGTCATTACTAATGACCTAACTCTAAGTGGTTTGATTCGTTCCTTTCGGCTCAAAGCATCTGCTACTACGTTAGCTTTGCCAGGATGGTAACGAATCTCACAATCATAATCTGCTAACAGTTCTACCCAACGTCTTTGTCTCATGTTTAGCTCCTTTTGATTAAGAATATGCTGTAGGCTTTTGTGATCGGTGACAATCGTACACTTAGTGCCATACAGATAATTTCTCCATAGTCTTAGAGCAAACACTACTGCTCCTAATTCTAGATCGTGGGTAGTATAATTTTCCTCATGTGTCTTGAGTTGTCGTGATGCGTAAGTGATTACCTTACCTTTTTGCATCAACACAGCTCCAAGACCTCTACGTGAAGCATCACAGTAAACGACAAAATCATCGTTTCCCTCTGGTAATGCTAAGATCGGAGCTTCACGCAACTTTCTCTTCAAAAGTTGGAAAGCTATCTTTTGATCTTTTCCCCAGTCAAACTTCCTGTCTTTCTGGGTTAGCTCTGTCAAAGGTTTTGCTATTTTTGAAAATCCCTCAATAAACCTTCGATAGTAGCCTGCTAATCCTAAAAATTGTCGTATCTCGGTAGGATTTGTGGGATACGGCTAATCTTTAACGGCTTTGATTTTCATAGGATCGACACGAATTCCTTGTTTATCTATCAAGTATCCGAGGAATTGCTCAACACTAATCCATAATTCACACTTAGAGTACTTTGCATAAAGTTTCTCTGTCTTAAGTAGTTCTAGGATTATTCTCAAGTGTTTAGCGTGTTCTTCCTCGTTACGAGAATAGATAAGGATATCATCTATGAACACAATAACAAATTTATCCAAGTATGGTTTACACACCCGGTTCATGAGATCCAAGAAAACTGCTGGTGCGTTTGTTAAACCAAATGGCATCACTTGAAACTTAGAGTATCCATACCTTGTTTTGAAAGCAGTCTTAGGGATATCCTCTTCCCTTACTCTCTGTTGATGATAAGCTGATGGTAAGTCGATCTTCGAGTATACACTCGAACCCTGAAGTTGATCAAACAGATCGTCTATCATAGCTAATGGGTATCGATTTTTGATGGTAAGTTTGTTTAATCCACGATAGTCGATACACATTCTAAATGATCCATCCTTTTTTTTAACAAATAATACCGGAGCTCCCCAAGGTGACATACTTGGGCGAATAAAACCTCGATCGGTTAATTCTTGGAGTTGTTCAGAGAGTTCCTTCATCTCTGAAGGGGCTAACCTATAGGGTGCTTGGGCTATAGGTGCTGCTCCGGGAATTAAATCGATTTGAAACTCTATTTTTCGGACAGGAGGTAAGCAAGGTGAATCCTTAGGAAAAACCTCTGGGTATTCCCTGACTACAGGGATCTCATCCAGTCATTTTTCATCTGGCTTAGTCTTTGTTACTTGAATAACAAAGACTTGACAACCTAGTGAGATGTATCGTTCCGTTTTGATACATGAGATGAAGTTAAGACGAGTGTTACTTCGATCTCCTCGGATAATTAAAGTTTCATCGTTGATAGGTACATGGACGATTTTCTCGTCACAAAGAATCTTAGCTTGATTCTTGGACAACCAATCCATTCCCACAACAACGTCAAAACTACCGAGTCTCATGGGTATAAGATCGATTTCGAATGGGTGGTTAAGTGAGGTTAGGGTACAACCCTTAAGGATAGTGTTAATACTAACTAGGTTTCCGTCGGCCATTTCTATCTCATAGTAAGTATCTAAAGCTACGGGTTTGATCCTAAGTCTTGAGGCAAAAGGTATAGATACGAAACTCCTATCGGCTCCAGAATCAAAGAGTATTGTAACTAAATAATTATTTAAAAGAAACTTACCCGTAACTACGCTCGGATCTTGTAGATCATTCCTATCCCTCAACATGTAAGCTCTACTCTGGTGATGCGTGGGTTTCGCAACCTTCGCAGTAGGTTTTACCTCTCAAGGGATCTTGAGAAGCTTACAATCCCCACCAGGCAGTGTACCTGACCGATGTAGTATAGTGAAGTGGCAAGTACCGGGGGATTGATCGTTCTCTCAGGGAATAGTGTCGTTAGGATTGAAAACTACTTCTAATTTAGGTCTAAGGGTTGAGGGATGATTCTTTTTTGTATTTTTATATTTTTTTGAAAGCAAGTAAAATATCTCGGGTATTGGAAGAGTGGGCGGAATTACTTGCTAGTCAACTAACCCAAATAACTACAATTGCAAATAAAATAAAATAACAAGGAAAATAAAAGGTTGTGAAACTTATATGGAGAAAAGTGTGTTTACTTAGATTTCACTACTCCCTAGCTATCTTTTACCGGTTAATTGGTTTGTTACAATTGTGTAGATGACAGGTTGTATTCCTTTAAACCATTCGTAGGGCTGTGTACGATCTTCCCTAACTCTATAAGCTCCTACTNAAGTGGCAAGTACCGGGGGATTGATCGTTCTCTCAGGGAATAGTGTCGTTAGGATTGAAAACTACTTCTAATTTAGGTCTAAGGGTTGAGGGATGATTCTTTTTTGTATTTTTATATTTTTTTGAAAGCAAGTAAAATATCTCGGGTATTGGAAGAGTGGGCGGAATTACTTGCTAGTCAACTAACCCAAATAACTACAATTGCAAATAAAATAAAATAACAAGGAAAATAAAAGGTTGTGAAACTTATATGGAGAAAAGTGTGTTTACTTAGATTTCACTACTCCCTAGCTATCTTTTACCGGTTAATTGGTTTGTTACAATTGTGTAGATGACAGGTTGTATTCCTTTAAACCATTCGTAGGGCTGTGTACGATCTTCCCTAACTCTATAAGCTCCTACTTCACTCTATGTCGAGCCGACAACTAGCTCCTAACATGAGATCACTAGATTTCACTTATGCATTAAATACAACAATATAATCGTAGTACACATCCGATTCATGTTTCTTAAGACGTTCAAGCAAGTTACCCATGTAGGAGGTTAGCCAGTTTTCTTAAGCCTAACATCGACATCACCCACCCACAACGATCAATAACAAACCAACAACAAGTAATCAATAGCTAGGTTTCATTAGATCCAAGCAAACACAAGAGAAACCTAGCCTAGCATGTTAAAGTAAGACAAGCATAAGATATAATCAAGCAACACATAGACATATTGATTGATTTGAAAGGAGACTTATCTTTAATTAAGCATGAGTGAATCAAGGGTGGAAAACCCTTGAAAATACTGTAAAACACGACCTAGGGTTTATCCCTAAAGTTCTACCAAAAGTTACACACTTAATGAATGAAAATTAGAAAAGTATATATAGATTTTACACTTTGACGGCATCAGGTTATAGGTCCTGACGCCGTCAAGTCGCCGTGTCTAGGGTTTTCGGATCACCTAGATTTACTTCTGACGCCGTCACTCTATAAACCTTCTTGGCCGTCTCTCTTTAGCTTAACACCTGACGGCCTACTTTTCATAACACCTGACGCCGTCAGGTGTAAATGTGATAATTCCTTCCTTGGTCGTCTAGTAGAGTCCGAATCCACCTCTTCATCTTAAGGTGACGGCGTCAGCATCCAAATCCTAACGCCGTCATGTAGGAATTCCAGCTTGATTTGAGACTTTGTCGTTTTCTTCACTTTTATGCTCCAAAAACGTCCAAAATGCAATGTTTTTGAGAATTCCTCCTGAAAGTACCTAAAATGACAAAAGGAATGATTTAAGGCAATATTTGATCATAAAATAATGATTTATAGATTAAATGACCCCCTAAAAGCGTAACACTTTTCGCCTCATCAAATACCCTTGCACTTGAGATTTGCTTGTCCTCAAGCAAATGCGCTTTTATTCCAATCAAAATATGAGCTAGGGGTCATTTAACACTAATATAAAAGTAATTAAAACAAATAGTTATTCCACCCTAGTCATAAAAAGCATGAAAATCATACACTAGCACCTCACAAATAGTGTTTGGATACTCTCATCTCTCGGGTGTTATAAACCTATATAACTAAATGGAAATGGGAAAATATCACTCACTACCTGTCATAGCAAATAGATTACCATAGGCTTGGGAAAGGATCAAAAACCTCCTCCACTAGGCGTAAGCACCTAAGATAAACTATCAAAGAGGGCTTTTCAAGGGTTATAAACGTTAGGTGTATAGATATGATAAACACGGTTTGTTGGAATAAAGGATATTTTTATTGGTGGCGAGTTAATTATCTTGATCAAATACATGCACAATGTGGTGTTGCTAAGCCAAGACTCGACTCAACTTAAGCTAATAAGAAAATAACAAAAACATAGATAAACATAAAGGAAACGGGATGGTAGTCTGTATGTTTTTTCTCTCTTCTTCCAATTTTTTTTTCGTTTTTCTTCTTTTTCTTTTTTTTTGCATACACTCTTGCCCTACCATCCAAAATGATATATCATAGGGGCCTCGGTTCTCCCGTTACACTTGAACTTTTACATACTTTACAATTAACTATTCTAATGACTCGAATTAAGATAATCGAAAAACTTGAAGTTCTTTAAAATATTAATGCACATATGGGGGTAATAAGTGATGTCTTCCCCATTCTTCATTACACTAGTACTTTACCCATGAATCCCAATCGTCCCAAAACAATATGTACAAGATATGACTCGACTTAGCAACCATGTAATCAATAAGACAATTAACTAAGGGTTAAAACAAATGTTGTCACAATAATGCACTAAAGATGAGTGCATACAAGGTAGGCTATGGCGATATGGGTGTACATTTGGGGTGGATTGTAAACAAACGAAAAGATAGGCTCTGAGGGGTGTACTAGGGGTATCGTGTACTAAAAATGAGTACATCGCAAGGGTGTGGAAGAATTACTTGACCAATGAAGCCAATGTAATTATAGTACGGGTGTAAAACAAGGGTTATCCTAATGCCTCTTATCATGTAGTAAATCTAACTACACGAATGTAGTCTCACTTGTGGACTTGGGATGGTCACTAACGCAAGTTCTAGAATCTAAATACTACCGGTACACACACAACCACCAACAATGAATGCTTTTCCTAACAATTCTAGGGGTGAACCTCACATATTTGGGGGAAAATTTTTGACTGGTACGGTTTTTTTGTGCTAGTCATACAATTCCCTATCCATGAGACGCTTATTAAGACCAAAGTTTCACTCCTATATGTTGTAAAAAAATTTAAATTTGGCGCTAAAATTGCCCTAACAAATATTTCTCTCAGTTTTATTACACGTCTACCATTAAACAAACAAAAATCAAGCGTAATAGCATTTTCTAAGGTGTATTCATTTACCCCCTTACACTTAAACCGAACATTGTCCTCAATGTTCACATAAAAGATGTAAAAGTAAAGAAAATGAAAGAATGAAACAAATACTCCCCTGATTCGTTTGATGTGGATCGTGTGGTAACATGGTTAGATCTTCTTCCAAGATGATGTGATATCTTCAAGATTAAAGCGACGCCAAAAACTTGATGTCATGAATTAAATGCAATGTTCATCTTCTTGTCCAATATAACCTGTTAAACCTGAGAAAACAATCTAGGCAAACCTTGCGTAAAATCGGCGGTAAAATCTATATAAGGATATAATGCTTGTGGAATGAAAGTTTGCAGATTCCTGGAATTAGAGATGTAGTAAATTTCATAATCCCGGCAGAAAAACTAAATTTTAAAAACTTTTCTGGAAATAGTACCTGACGCCGTCAGGTTGTGAATCTGACGCCGTCAGAACTGATCTGACAGAATTTTTATGTTTAGTTTCCGGAAAATTTCTGGAAAAACAAATACCTTAATTCCTGGAATCCTGCATAATTTCATTATGACTCGATACAAGCATTTGACTCAAACAAATACTAATATGTATGTTCATTTTATATTGCTACGATTCATGTTCAATTCGTTCTTATAAACAAATGTAGATTTCCCTTACTCTTATCTTTTGCAAAATACCTTTATATGTAGTTAAGACGATGTTAAAAACAAAATAAAGCATTTTCACAATGTATTTTGAAACAGGAATTGTTAGCAATAAAAATAAAACATACGTACGGAAACAAATAAAATTAAACAAATAAACAAAACAAATAAAGCTTGGGTTGCCTCCCAAGAAGCGCTTTTCTTTATTAACGAGTCTTGTAGCTAGACTCAAAGTCACTCTCTATTACGTGACTCCATCGCTGGTCATTGTTTCTAGGTCATCCTCGGGCTTAGACTTATATTCCGGACCTAGTTACAAGCATTCTTTGTAAAAACCAAATATTCTACCCATAACATAGTCTACTCCCCTACGTCTATCCTCATTATTCCTATAGTAGACCGCTTGCTTATTCTCCTTCTCGATGTTTGATAAAAGCCGGAATTTCTCTATCTTATATGGCATTTGGTAGGCTACCTCATCGGTCTCGTCCTTGAATCTAACTATCCCTAGAGATGGGTCATAGTTCATTCTAGAGGCTTCAACAAACGGATTACCAAAAACTACTTGAGTTAAGCATGCATCTATTACCGGACGAGTATCTTCTACGATCACAAAGTCGGTGACATAGGTGAAGTTTCCTACATACACACGCAATCCTCTTACTCTCCCCACAAAGTTACTCATCCAACCTGTGTTGGGAAATATCCTAGGTCCAAGTTGTTTTTTTATTATCCAATTGTAATGGGTCCTAGTCATGATGTTTATGGGAGATTTAAGATCTATGTAAGCTTTCCACACATGCACATGCCCAATGTTGCATGGTATGTTGATGTTGGATGGGTCACCCGTTTTAATAATTGGATTACCAAGGAAGCATGGTGTCTCGGGGTCATCGAATAAGTCCTTATGGTATGCACGTTCTTCCTTAGTGGGTACCCTATTGAAGTAGTCCTCTCCATCATCTACTTCTTCTACTTCTTTATTCTTATTCTCCTCAACTTCCTTAACTTCATCCTTATGTTCACTATCTACTTCATTTTTATCGATTGGCTTAATAGTGACAACGTTAACAAAGTGGACATGTTTGGATGATGAGGGGTCCTTGGTTTGGGGTACGCCACTTGTGTTCCTAGCGTCCTTATTTGTCGGTGACAACCCTTGGTTTTTGAGGGCTTTCAATAAGTTGTCTATTTTGTTGGTCATCTCCGTTTGTTGTTGATTAAATTCGGATTCGAACTTAGTTATACGAGCTTCTTGAGATGCCATAAATTTAGACATCAATCCTTCAAGATTATTGGTACTACCATAGTTATTGGAAGGATTGTTATTGAAAGTACGGTTTGAAGAGGAACCGTTTTGTTGGAAACGATTAGGCGGATTGAAGGAATTGTTTTGGGGCGTGTTTTGGTTTTGTTTCCACCAAAAGTTTGGGTGATTTCTCCAAGAGGGGTTGTAAGAATCACCGTAAGGGTTTGGCTCGGGTTTGAAAGTGTACCACTTTTCTCCCGCTCTGTCGGTACACGAGGATGCGTAGTCCGCAAAAGCTTGTTCGGAGAGTTCCATGCAATCACGAGTGTTGTGGGGACCACTACAATACTCACATGAAGAAGTGATTTTGTTCACTTGGCTTGAAGGCTTAGGAGCTTCGTAGGATTTCATGAGATACTTGACTTGGTCCTCAAGTTCCATGATCCTACGGTCGGAAGTGCTTGAATTATTCGAAGGCAAAGATATTGCCTTGACCGTTTTGTTCAAATCACGGGGATCATTCCAAATTTCGTTGTCATAGAGAGCAAGATCTTCTATGAGTTCCAAT